>ML387432.1:0-15718 GCA_005239525.1 Nicotiana knightiana | reverse complement strand
CCCCCCCCCCCCGGCCTCCGTTTCGCGAGCCAATGCTCGCATTCACATAGAAGAACAGTGATCCCCCCTTTCCAAGGTCCAAGCCTACGCGTTCGCGGGAAGCTGGTCGCGTTTGTGAAGGGTAATGCTCTCATTGCTCCGCATTCGCAACCTAGGTACCGCGTTCGCGATGAAAGAAATCTCCCCTGTCCCCAATTCCCCTTCGTGCTCGCGAGAGAAACTTCGCGATCGTGAAGCACATGACACCAAAGACAAGCAGAAGCTAGAAAAACCAGATCTTTCTAAGTTTAAACCATTCGTAGCCTATTCGAAACTCACCCGAGCTCTCGGGTGTCCAAATCAAATGTGCACACAAGTCCAAAAATATGATACGAACTCGCTTGCGTGATCAAAATACCAAAATGACACCTAAATCTACGAATCGGACACCAAACCAAATAAAATTTTCAAGAAAACTTTAGAATTTCTATTTAAACATCCGGACGTCCGAATCACGTCAAATCAACTCTGTTCTCACCAAATTTTACATGCAAGTAAATATTGTAATGGACCTATATCGGGTTCCGGAACCAATATACGGACCTCCGAATTCAATTCCGATCATACGTCCATATCCCAAATCACGATACGGGCCCAACGGGACCGTCAAAACACGGCTCCGGGTCTGTTTGCTCAAAATGTTCACCAAAGTCAACTGAAATGAATTTTTAAAGAAAAAATTTATATTTATTAATTTTTATCATAAAAGCCTTCCTAAAAAATACCCGGATTGTGCACGCAAATCGAAAAAGACTTAATGAAGCTATGGAGGCTTCGAAACACAGAATTAAGGTCTAAAACTATAGATGACCTATCGGGTTATCACATTAATTACAGATAAAAATGTGATCAGGGTATACACTAGAGGTCTCAGTATGGAGAAAATTCTATTGAATTTCATAGCCGAAAATATAGGTATGTTAGCGGCTTTGCCTTCCTTAGCACCAACAACATATACTAGTTCGAGTTTGGATCGTGACATTAAGTATAAAGCACACATGCAGAATTTAGTATAAGATATCTATAAATACAGGACAAATGCAGATTCGTTATACCAGTGGTGGACCCAAGTGGTGGCTAGCGGGTTCAACTGAACCCGCTTCACTAAAAAATAATATTATGCACATGTATAAATTAGGATTAAAGCTGTGTAAATTTTGTATAAATATTTATTTGAACTCACTTGATAAATACTATTACTACTAAAATTATATACTTTTAAGATTAAATCCCCTTGCATAAAATTCTGAATCCGACACTGCGTTATACGCTGTTTTGGGTGTGAAAATCCGTTCTCTTAGATTTATTTCGTAAATGTCTTTCTAATAAAGAAGAGTTAACTTTTAGTAAGTCATTAGATAAGAATCAGTTTAACTTGAAACTTCTAAGAGAAACTCTAGGTAAGTAATTTGGAAAACTCTTGGATTTTCTAGATATCCATAATGTAAATCTTTCAATATTCTTAAGTAAGCAATTAAAAAGGAATCAGCTAGATTGAGGATTTTCAGGAAACTCTAGGGAAGCATTTTTGGCACACTCTTAAATTATTCACATGTTCATCACGTAAACCAATTGTTTACCTCAAAAATTCGAGTAATAATTAAATTTGATTGTGGTTTAAAAAATACGTGATATAGTCCAATACCAACTTCAAATGCACTGGCCTCGCTGTTTTGTTCTCGAGGTACATGGTCCAGTGTCCATTCCTTGAAGCGATGCAATGTGACTTGAAGTTTGTCTAAGTACCTTTGCATTCTATCTTCTCTGTCACGACCCAATTTACCCTCTGAAAGGTATCGTTACGGCACCTAGTCTCTATGACTAGGTAAGCCTAAAATTTGCAGAAATGATAGAATCAATAAAATAAAGACAGAAAAGATATCAAGTAGGCGTTACATAGCTGCTCAGCATATATATTTATACTTCCCAAAACCCGGAATGTCACCATTGTCACAAGCTCTTTACTAAATGTAGCTCTATACAATGAAACAGCAAAAAAATATACAAGTCTTCTATGTCTATAATAGAGTAGAAGGGGACTCGTGGGATTCTGCGGACGCGGCAGAACTACCTCACGGTCTCCTAGATGCTGGTAGACGACTCCTAACCACGAAATTGACGACTCCTAACCACGAAATTAGGTGCTAGTACCTGGATATGCACATGGGAAAACATGCGCAGGAAAGGGCGTGATTACTCCACATTCGGTACTCCGTAAGTGCCAAGCCTAAACCCAGTCAAGTAGTGACGATGTCAGGTTGAGGCCCTACTGAGTTTGTAAGAACAAGTCAATATATAATTTTAAAACAGTGAAATACAGATAAGCAATGATAACAGGATTTACGAAGACGGAAAGGTTTAATAACAGAAAGAGAGCCCTCGGCTCAGCACAACATATATCTCAACAGTAAATGTGCAATTCAGTACACGGGGAAAGCTCCCGGATCTCGGTCTGTAGTCCCAATTTAAATATGCTATGCAGTACAGTGGGAAAGCTCCCGGATCTCTGTCCGTAGTCCCAATTTAAATATGCATTTCAGTACAGGGGAAAAAGCTCTCGGATCTCGGTTCGTAGTCCCAATTTAAATATGAAATTCAGTACGGGGGGAAAACTCTCGGATCTCGGTCCGTATTCCCAATTTAAATATGCAAAACAGAAGTATGTCAATTATGGCTCAACTAAACAGTCCAGGAAGAACGACAGGTAAGAAAAGAGTAAAATTGCCCAAGCATGATGTGACTAGAAGCAAAAAAGGGGAAATCAGGTCAGAACAGATAGGCATGCTTACACTTAGGCTATCTACTCAATTATGATAGGAAACAGTAATATATAAATGAAAATGAGCGTTTTCATGGGAGAAAAATGAGATTTTAGCAACAATGACCCGTGTACGCACTCTTCACCTCGCGTACACGGCGTCCACATAACAAATCAGTATAAAAATTCCTAAGGGAACCCCAACACAGAATTAGGCAAGCCACTTACATGTACTGCACTAATAAACTCAATAACAAGCTCTTGCCACGAGTATCTGACTCCGGGTGGCCCAAATATATTCAAATCGATTGCATGGTGTAAATATCACTTCCAGGGAACAAAATAGCTAATTATTTATAAGCTAACACGGGAAATTAGGAAATTCGCCCAAAAAGTCCCCCGGGCCCATGTCTCGGAATTGGATAAAATTTATATTTCCCGAACACCCATTCGCTCATGAACCCACTTGAACAAGAATCAACAAAATCTGACGTCTAAATCTCCCTACATCCTCAGATTTCTAATTGGGAAAATTTCATCCAATTTCCATGGTTTTTCATCCGATTTACTTGATTAGATTGGGGAAAATGATAGGGGTTAATGATATATAAAGGGATAAAGGGATAAAGGTTAGAAAACATTACCTATGATCCTCCTCTTCAAATCCCACTGAAAATCGCCAAGTTCCGAGCTCACAATCGATTTTGGAATTATGAAATTCAAACCCTCGGATTTTGATATAAACTGCCCAGACATTTTGCACCCGCGACACTGGGATCGCACCTGCGGTGCCGCACCTGCGGAAACCCAATCGCAGGTGCAAAAATTCATTAAGTGGCCTTGGGTCACACCTGCGGCACCCCTTTCGCACATGCGTGCCCGCACCTACGGAAATACCATCACAGGTGCGGAAATTCCTTTGTTGGCCTGGGGTCGCACCTGCGGCTCCCCCTTCACACTTGCGTGTCTGCACCTGCGGAAACACCATCGCATGTGCGAGACACCAGAACCAAAATGGTTCAGCTGTTCTCAATTTCAAAAACCTCACCCGTTGGGCATCCGAAACAACCCCGAGGCCACCGGGACCTCAACCAAACCTACCAACTGACCCTAGTACCTTGTTCAAACTTGGTCGAGCCTTAATAACGCATCTCATAACATCAAAATCATCAATTATGCATAGCTTCAAGACTAAGAACTTAGAAAATTTCTAGAATTCACATCTGATGCCGAAACACATCTAAACTCGTCCGAATGACCTCAAATTTTTCACACATGTCATAAATGACATTACGGAACTACTGTCACTTTCGTACATCCATTCCGAGCCCGATATAAAAATCTCGCCTATCGGCCGAAATCGCCGAAATTCTAACTTTCGCCAATTCAAGCCTAAATCCACAACCAACCTCGAAAACACATTCCGAACACGCTCCTAACCCCGAAATCATCCAACGGAGCTAACGGAGTCGACGGAATTCCATTCCGGATCTGTCTTCACAAAGCTCTAGCTATGGCCAGATTTCTAAAACTAAATTCCACATTTATGGACTATGTGTCAAAAATCACCCCGAATTTCATCACTCAACGCTCCGACAAGTTCCAATAACAAGAATAGACATGAGAAACGGTAAATAGGGATCGAGGCGCAAAATTCATAAAACAACTGGCCGGGTCGTTACATCTTCCCCCTCTTAAAAAAATCGTTCGTCCTCGAACGAGCATAGAAACATACTTGAAGCTGGGAAAAGATGAGGGTACTGACCCCACATATCCTGCACGGTCTGCCAAGTCTCCTCCTCGACTGACTGACCCCTCCACTGAACCTTTACTGACGCAATATCCTTTGACCTGAGCTTTATGACCTACCTGTCCAATATAGCTACAGGCTCCTCAACATATGATAGATCCTTGTCCAATTGGACTGAGCTGAAATCCAAGACATGAGTCGGGTCACCGTGATACTTCCGGAGCATAGAGACGTGGAACACCGGATGCACACCTGCTAGGCTGGGAGGCAGGGCTAGCTCATAAACAACCTCCCCAACACGTCACAACACCTCAAAAGGGCCAATAAGTCTCGGACTCAGCTTTCCTTTCTTCCCGAACCTCATGATGCCCTTCATACGTGATACCCGAAGCAAAACCCGATCACCAACCATAAATGCCAAGTCACGAACCTTCCGATCCGCATAGCTCTTCTGCCTGGACTGGGTAGTGTGACATCTCTCCTGAATCAGCTTCACCTTGTCCAGGGCATCCTAAACCAAGTCTGTACCCAACAATCGGGCCTCGCCCGGCTCAAACCATCCCACGGGAGACCTGCACCGCCTACCATACAAAGCCTCATACGGCACCATCTGAATGCTGGACTGGTAGCTGTTGTTGTAAGCAAACTCTGCAAGAGGAAAGTATCGATCCCATGACCCTCCAAAATCTATCACACAAGCACGGAGCATATTGTCGAGAATCTGAATCATGCGCTCGGACTGCCCGTCCGTCTGAGGGTGAAAAGTTGTGCTCAACTCTGCCCTGGTGCCTAACTACTGCTGAACAGCTCTCCAGAACCGCGAAGTGAACTGTGTATCTCTGTCTGAAATGATAGATACTGGAATACCGTGGAGGCGAACAATCTCTCTGATATAAATCTCAGCCAACCTCTCTGATGAGTAAGTAGTCAGTACTGGAAAGAAATGGGCTGATTTGGTCAGCCGATCCACAATCACCCAAATAGCATCATGCTTCCACAAAGTCCGAGGAAGTCCAACCACAAAATCCATGGTGATCCACTCCCACTTCCACTCTGGAAGCTTAATCAGCTGAAGTAACGCTCCCGATTTCTCTGATGCTCACATTTGACTTGCTGACAGTTGAGACACTTGGCTACAAACTCTGCTATATCCTTCTTTACCCTTCGCCACCAATAGAGTTGTCTTAGATCCTGGTACATGTTCGCGTTAACCGGATGGATGGAATACCATGAACTATATGCCTCCTCAAGAATCAACTCCCGAAGCCCATCCATATTGGGCACACAGATACGGCCCTGCATCATCATCACCCCGTCATCTCCTATAGTCACATCTCTGGCATCACCCCGCCGGAATCTATCTTGAAGAACCAAAAGGTGGGGATCATCATATTTGCGCTCTCTGATACGGTCATGAAGGGAAGATCGAGCAACCACACAAGCTAATACCCGGCAAGGCTCGGAAAGATCCAATCTCACAAACTGACTTGCTAAGGACTGAACATCTAAGGCTAGAGGCCTCTCAGCTGCATAAAGGTATGCCAAACTCCCCAAACTCTCCGCACGACGACTCAAGGCATCAGCCACCACATTGGCCTTCCCCGGGTGGTATAATATGGTGATGTCATAGTCCTTTAGCAACTCCAACCACCTATACTGGTGCAAATTTAGATCCTTCTGCCTGAATATGTGCTGCAAACTCCGGTGATCCGTGAATATCTCATAGGGAACACCATATAAATAATAACACCATATCTTCAGGGCATGAACAATCGCTGCCAACTCGAGATCATGGACAGGGTAGTTTTTCTCATGGACCTTTAACTGTCTGGACGCGTAGGCTATCACCCTACCGTCTTGCATCAATACCGCTCCCAAGCCAATCCTCGAAGCATCACAATAAACTGCATAGGATCCGGAACCGGTAGGTAAAACCAACATAGGAGCTGTAGTCAGGGCTGCCTTGAGCTTCTGGAAGCTCTCCTCACACTCCTCAGTCCATATAAAAGATGCACCCTTCAGGGTCAGTCTGGTCATAGGCGTTGAAATAGATGAAAATCCCTCCACAAAACGGCGATAATAACCAGCCAAACCGAGGAAACTGTGGATCTTAGTGGCTGAGGACGGTCTGGGCCAACTCTGTACCGCCTCCACCTTCTTCGGATCTACCTTGATCCCATCCGAAGACACCACGTGACACAGAATCAAACCAAAATTCACAATTAGAAAACTTGGCATACAAATTCTTCTCCCTCAATGTCTGAAGCACGGTCCTCAAGTGCTGCTCATGGTCCTCTTGGGACCTAGAATATACCAGAATGTCATCAATGAACACAATGACGAAAGTATCAAGATACGGCCAAAATATGTTGTGCATCAAGTGCATGAAGGTTTCTAGGGCATTGGTAAGCCCAAATGACATAACACGGAACTCATAGTGCCCATATCTTGTCCTGACGGCAGTCTTCGGGATATCTGGTTCCCGAATCTTCAACTGATGATAACCAGAATGTAGATCAATCTTGGAGAACACCCTAGCACCCTGTAACTGGTCAAATAGATCATCAATGCGAGGCAACGGGTACCTATTCTTCACTGTCACCTTATTCAGCTGCCGGTAGTCATTATACAAATGCATCGAGCCATCCTTTTTCTTCACATATAATACCGGAGCACCCCAAGGTGATACACTGGTCCTGATGAATCCCTGCTCAAGCAACTCCTGCAATTGCTACTTCAACTCAGGAGGTCCATGCGATAAAGAGGAATGGAAATGGGATGAGTGCCAGGCAACAAGTCAATGTCGAAATCAATGTCTCTGTCGCGTGGCATACCTGCAATATCAGCTCGAAATACATCAAAATAGTCTCTGACAACTAAAACTGACTCAACTGTAGGGGTCTCAGCACTAACATCTCTCAGATAAGCCAAATATGCATCACACCCCTTTTCAACCATCCGCTAAGCCTTAAGAAAAGACATGACTCGGTGAGGAGTATACTCTAAGGAACCTCTCCACTCTAACTTCAGAGATCCTGGCATAGCCAGCATCACGGTCTTAGCGTGACAATCAAGAATAGCATAATAGGGAGACAGCCAGTCCATACCCAATATAACATCGAAATCTACCATACTGAGTAGTAGCAAATCAGCTCTGGTCTCAAAATCACTGATAGTAATCAAACATGACCGATATACGCGGTCCACAACAAGAGAATCTCTCACCGAGTAGAAACATAAATAGGGGAACTCAAAGAGTCCCGGGCTATCCCCAGATGTGAAGCAAAATAGGAAGACACATATGAATATGTAGAGCCTTGGTCAAATAATACCAATGCATCCCTATGACAAACGGGAACAATACCTGTAATGACTGAATCTGAAGTAATGGCCTCGAACCGGGCCAGAAGAGCATAGTACCTGGCATGGCCTCCCCCTCTAGGACGACCTCGACCTCCCCGACCTCCACCTCGAGCTGGCTGAGGTGGTGGGGTAGCAGCTGGGGCTGGAAGAATAGCTGGAGGACCTGGTGGAAGACGTGGAGCCTGATAAATCTGAAGGGGTGCACCCTGATAAGTCTGAGGTGGTGCGCCCCTCCTCGTTCTAGGGAAATATTTGATCATATAATGAGGGTATCCACACTCAAAGCAACCCTTCGGAGGACGTGGCGGCCGCTACTGACTCTGAACTGGCCTGCTGGGCTGGCCAGTGATAGCACCTCGAGCAGGAGGCACCTGAGATACTAGGGGTGCGTAATAAGCCTCCTGAGGTCTATGAGGATCTAGAATACCGCTAGCTGCTAGGAGAGCTGAATGAATAGGGCGACTCACAAAACCCCTACCATAGCATGCTGCTGGTGCACGAGCTCCTGAAAAATGACCAGTCTCTCGGGACCTCTTGGCCTCTCTCGTCTCCCTGTCCCGGGCTAACATAGTCTCAATCCACCGAGAAATACTCACGGCCTGCTGGTAAATAATATCGGTCTCCAGCTCTCTGGCCATGCTGGTCCGAATACTGGGGTGGAGTCCCTCAATAAAGCGCTGAACCCTCTCTCTGACAGTGACAACCAAAGTTGGTGCATGGCGAACCAAATCGCTGAAACAGACTGCATACTCTGACACAGTCATGGCACCCTGGCGTAGCTGCTCAAACTCCGCACGACAAGCATCCCTGAAGCTCTGAGGGACAAACTAAAGTAAGAAAATCTTGGAAAACTGAGCCCAAGTAAGTGAAGCTGCCTCGTTCGGGCTACTAAGCTCAAAAGCATGCCACCACTGATAAGTTGCTCCCCTCAGCTGGAAAGCAGTGAAATAAACCCTACTCGTCTCCACAATACCCATAGTGCGGAGAATGCGATGACACCCTTCAAGAAAACCCAGGGCGTCATTCAAACCTAGTCCGCGGAACTCACGTGGGTGGTACTTCTTGTACCTCTCAAGTCGGAGCTGCTCTGCCTCACTAACAGGTATCCTAACCTCATGCTGAGCTGGATCCTCTAGGGGCATAGGAATATACTATGGGACCTTCCTAATATGAACTCTCTGCTCGCAAGTACGGGCCACGGGAGTCTGTGTCCCTCCTCCGGCCTGGAATGTAGCTGGAGCTATCGGAAGTAGACCAGCCTGAGACAGAGTACTGAAGGCACTCAAGAACTGGGCCAATGTCTCTTGGAGGTCTGGAGTAACAGTAGGGACCTCCTGTGCCACTCCAACTGTAGCTGCTGAGGGCTCCTCTACCTCTGCTCTAGCCGGTGCTCAGGCTGCACCGCGTGCTCGTCATCTGCCCCGGCCCCTGCCTTTGGTGGCTCTCACTGGGGGCTCAGGTGCCTGGTCATCAGTACGTCCGGTACGGGTACGAACCATCTGCAAGCAAGAACAGAATAGGGTTTAAGAATTCGATGAAAGCAACTAGCACGATAAGGAATTCCAAAGAATTTGGTTGTTCTTAACAATTACATAGCCTCCCGAAGATAGGTACGGACGTCTCTGCACCGACCTGCAAGACTCTAATAAATCGGCTTATGACTTGTGACTCATATGAACCTAGACGCTCTGATACGAACTTATCACGACCCAATTTACCCTCCAAAAGTTATCGTGACGGCACCTAGTCTCTATGACTAGGTAAGCCTAAAATTTGCAGAAATGACAGAATCAATAAAATAAAGACAGAAAAGATACCAAGTAGATGTAACGTAGCTGCTCAGCATATACATTTATACTTCCCAAAACCCGGAATGTCACCATAGTCACAAGCTCTTTACTAAATGTAGCTCTATACAATGAAACAGCGAAAAAATATACAAGTCTTCTATGCCTATAATAGAGTAGAAGGGGACTCGTGGGATTCTGTGGACGCGGCAGAACTACCTCGCGGTCTCCTAGATGCTGGTAGACGACTCCTAACCACAAAACTGGGTGCTGGTACCTAGATCTGCACATTGGGAAAACATGCGCAGGAAAGGGCGTGAGTACTCCACATTTGGTACTCCGTAAGTGCCAAGCCTAACCCCAGTCAAGTAGTGACGAGGTCAGGTTGTGGCCCTACGGAGTTTGTAAGAACAAGTCAATATATAATTTTAAAACAATGAAATACAGATAAACAATGATAACAGGATTAACGAAGACGGAAAGGCATAATAACAGAAAGAGAGCTCTCGCCTCAGCACAACATATATCTCAACAGTAAATGCACAATGCAGTACACGAGGAAAGCTCCTGGATCTCGGTCCATAGTCCCAATTTAAATATGCTATGCAGTGCAGTCAAAAAGCTCCCGGATCTCTGTCTGTAGTCCTAATTTAAATATGAAATGCAGTACAGAGGGAAAGCTCCAGGATCTCGGTCCGTAGTCCCAATTTAAATATGCAAAACAGAAGTATGTCAATTATGGCTCAACCAAACAGTCCAGGAACAACGACGGGTAAGAATAGAGGAAAACTGCCTAAGCATGATGTGACTAGTAGAAAATAAGGGGAAATGAAGTCAGAATAGATAGGCATGCTTACACTTAGGCTATCTACTCAATTAAGATAGGAAACAGTAATATATAAATGAAAATGAGTGTTTTCATGGGAGAAAAATAGGATTTTAGCAACAATGACTCGTGTACGCACTCGTCACCCCCCGTACACGGCGTCCACATAACAAAATCAGTATAAAAATGCCTAAGGGAAGATCCCCAACACAGACTTAGGCAAGTCACTTACCTGGACTGCGCTAATCGACTCAATAGCAAGCTCTTGCCACGAGTATCTGACTCCGGGTGGCCCAAATCTATTCAAATCGATTGCATGGTGTAAATATCACTTCCAGGGAACAAAATAGCTAACTATTTATAAGCTAACACGCAAAATTAGGAAATTCGCCCAAAAAGTCCCTCGGGCCCACGTCTCGGAATCGGGTAAAATTTATATTTCCCGAACACCCATTCGCTCATGAACCCACTTGAACAAGAACAACAAAATATGTCGTCTAAATCTCCCTAAATCCTCAATTTCTACTTGGGAAGATTTCATCCCATTTCCATGGTTTTTCATCCAATTTACTTGATTAGATTGAGGAAAATGATAGGGATTAATGATATATAAAGGGATTAGGGTTAGAAAATGTTACCTATGATCCTCCTCTTCAAATCCCACTGAAAATCGCCAAGTTCCAAGCTCACAATCGATTTTGGAATTATGAAAGTCAAACACTCGGATTTTGATATAAACTGCCAAGAAATTTCGCACCTGTAACACTGGGATCGCACCTGCGGAAACCCAATCGCAGGTCCGGAAATTCATTAAGTGGCCTTGGGTCGCACCTGCGGCACCCCTTTCGCACCTGCGTGCCCGCACCTGCGGAAATGCCATCGCCGGTGCGGAAATTCCTTTATTGGCCTGGGGTCACACCTGCGGCTACCCCTTTGCAACTGTGGAAACACCATCGCAGGTGAGAGACAGGAGAACCAGAATGGTTCAGCTGTTCTCAATTTTACAAACCTCACTCGTTGGGCATCCGAAACAACCCCGAGTCCCCCGAGACCTCAACCAAACCTACCAACTGACCCTAGTACCTTGTTCAAACTTGGCCGAGCCTTAAAAATGCATCTCATAACATCAAAATCATCAATTATGAATAGATTCAAGCCTAAGAACTTAGGAAATTTATAAAACTCACATCTGATGCCGAAAGACATCTAAACTCGTCCGTATGAACTCAAATTTTGCACACAGGTCATAAATGACATTCTGGAACTGCTCGCTTTCGGACATCCATTCCGAGTCCGATATCAAAATCTCACATATCGACTGAAATCGCCGAAATTCTAACTTTCGCCAATTCAAGTCTAAATCCACAACCGACCTCGAAAACACATTCCGAACACGCTCTTAACCCCGAAATCACCCAAAGGAGATAACAGAGTTGATGGAATTCCATTCTAGATCCGTCTTCACACAGCTCTAGCTACGGCCAAATTTCTAAAGCTAAATTCCACATTTATGGACTATGTGTCCAAAATCACCCCGGATTTCACCACTCAACACTCCGACAAGTTCCAATAACGAGAATAGACATGGGAGAAATGGTAAATAGGGGATCGGGGCACAAATTCTTAAAACGACAGGCCGGGTTGTTACATTCTCGAACTTCGAAGCTTCTGTTTACCTAGTTTACTACCTAAAGAGAGTCGCACTTGGCCTCAATGACCTCTGCTCCTAGGCCCTTGGCTAGTTCGAGACCTGCAATTATGGCCTCGTACTAAACCTCATTATAAGTCAATTTAAAAGTTTTGATAGATTGTCTTATGCTATTGCCCGTAGGCGGTTTTAAAACAATACCAAGCCCAGACCCTTTCACATTCGAGGCACCATCTGTGAAGAGGGTCCATACCCCCGAAGATGTACCCATTTTTAGAAAGAGTTCCTTTTCTACTTCGGGTACAAGGCACTACTAGAAAACATCAAATTTACGAAGGCCAAAACGGTCGGAAATTGGTCGACAATCACGTATTTCCGACTGTTTTCCGACCGAAATTAGTCGGTTGGAAATAAGTTGGTCGGAAAACGATTTCCGACCGAATCAGTCGGTGATTTTTGACAGATTCGGTCGGAATTCTTAAAAGGTCAAACAAATAAAATTAATAATTAAAAATTAAATTTTATTTAATTGTCGACGGATTCCGTCGGAAATTAAATAAAATTTAATTTTCTTAAAAATATATTTCCGACAGAATCTGTTGGAAACTAATAATTAAAAATTAAATTTTATTTGATTTGCGACATAATCCGTTGAAAATTTGTGAATACGTTTTTTTGTCTTTAACATTTCCAACCAAATCAGTTGGAAATTAATAATTAAAAATTAAATTTTATTTAGTTTCCGACAGAATCCGTCGTAACTGTTTGAAATTAATTTTTTTTTAAAACATTTCCGACCAAATCAGTCGGAAAACTGTGAATTTATGGTTAAATTTGGGCAGTCGTCCGACAGTTTCCGTCGAAATTTTGTGTAAAACTGGGTAGAACTTTGCCCACTTTTGAGCTACACAACCTGTCAAACTAGTACAAATAAAAAAATAGCAACCAACATACATTATCAACAATCTAAACCAACCATACATTAATACCAACAATACNTTTCGAGCTACACCACCTGTCAAACTAGTACAAATAAAAAATAGCAACCAACATACATTATCAACAATCTAAACCAACCATACATTAATACCAACAATACCAATCATTAAACCTAACAATTTTGGGCATAAAAACATCCAAATAGTAGCCCACATTCAAGTTTAAAAGCAATACATAAAATTTTCTCTCACAATCAAGTTTACCAATCAACCAAAACATCCCAACTAAACTACTACACATCAAATTCAGTTTGTTCATCATCAGATAAATCATGCCCATGTTTACTCATGAATTTATGCATCTTGGCAATTGTTCCATTTTGGGAGTCCAATCGTTTCTTCAATTCACGAATCTTGTTTCTCATATCTTCCATCTGTTCTTGATTTTGAGGAGAAGAATTTGCTAAGAGTGGGGTTGGAAGACCTGTAGGTCGACATACTCCTAGTCCGTAGACTCTGCCTTTGTTTACTCCGCCCGCTGCCTGTGTCACAATGAAGCCATATCATCAGGTGTTGGTTGAGTTGAAGGAGGATGAGTTTGTAGCCATTCTTCCAACCTTTTATGATAATCTTCCTGAAATGAAAAACATAATTATCATGTAAACAAACTAATATTAATAACTCATCCAATATTCTATATTGTGATATCCTACTAAATGTTACATGGTCCTGTGCATCCCGCACAATTGTTATTGGAGACTCGGAGTATTTAAATATTTGAGATTTAGCTATTAAACATTTATATTGCAAAATAACTCTAAAATATGTGTGAGAAAGCCTTAGTTTCTGCTGATCCAACAATCACATCCTTAGGAAACCTTCAACAGGTATAAAATCCTGCATTAGTGTCATTAATTTTGTTGATGTGGTTCATTATCAGCAGTTCCTCATTGAATATTTGTTGTTACTGTAGGCATATGTGTACTCTTCAGAGACAGGGGATTGTGCACCTTTCCTGTCAAATAATGACTGGAAATCTGCTGCAAGAGTAATGTACAACAACATGCACTATAGTTTGCCTCCTTGGTCCATTAGCATCCTTCATGACTGCAGAAATGTAGTCTTCAACACGGCCAAAGTACGTTCTACACCTGCTCGGAAACTTGTGTACATTCAATAATACTCTTTGGCTGCTTTAGCTTCTTCTAAAAGATTTGAGTTCCTATACATTACTTGCAAAAGAACTCTGATAGCAAGGACTTAACTGCTTCTAAATTCTACGTGCAGGTTGGAGTTCAAACATCAAAGATGGAAATGCTACCAACTAATTCGGAGATGCTATCTTGGGAGAGTTACAATGAGGATATATCCGCACTAGATGATAGCTCATCAATTAGATCTTTTGGTCTGTTGGAACAAATAAATGTTACCAGAGATACAAGTGACTATTTGTGGTACATAACTAGGTGAGTTTAGTTTGGTATCCGTGCTTTTGAACCCGTCTCCTCATTTTAGCAATATCCTATATTGTTTCTTATCATGTAAACAAACTAATATTAATAAACCATAAATAATTATGAAGTTAGAATTTTACATGTGTGTCTGATGCACGCGTCTCCACCAAGTCTCCTCTTGTACCATCCTTCATCTTTTTCTTATGCAACTCCTCAAAGACCTCTGCGTCACTCATATCTCGCCCTCTTTCTTTTTCCTTCATAAAAAAAAGTGTGAGTTATACATTACAAATGTAAAATCTATATGTAATACAAAGAAAAATTTATAAGTAATTACCATTCTTAGTCTATGGGCCTCAAAAGTAATCGAACATCCTGTGTGCAACGAGCCACCTTTATTAGAGACACGGTTCGTCTTTGCTTGTTCACTCTTTGCCTTACATTCTGGGGTATTCCATATCTCAAGAAGTTTATCTCAAACATCTTTTCTTAACCAATCCGGCATTTCACCGGCAGTCCGAGCAGCACACAAAGTATCTTTAATCCTTATACCAACTTTCTTCTCGAAAATAATATTTATTGCATTATGATGCTGAGGATGTCATGTACACAGTGTCTGCAATATAAAAAATTAACATTAGATGAAGACGATAATTATTAAATAAATATAATTAATTTTTACCTTAAATTGATTCCACATTTGCTCTCTGATGTTGTACGGTATGTTTTTCCAAGAAGTCCACGGCTCATGATAAAATTGCTTCATAGAATTTGTAATCAAACGTATAGTCTGAAAGGATGACAAAAACCTGCATTAAATTTAACATATATATAATTAATATACATCGTAAAAGTTCAAAAGTTTTAATTGCAAATAAATTTTCCTTGATGTTAACATATCTAAAAGTACATTCAAAACATAAATATTAGTATAAGAACACTCTTACCCATTCTTGTAGGGGACGATTATCAATCGATTATAACTATCAAATTATACATCCCCTCCAAGATTCTGCTTGTGTATCCTTGATGGTGCAGAAGCAACACTAGATGTAGTTGGGCCAGAGCTTCCAATATCCAACCTAGATATGGTGGGAATGGATGATGACGATGGACTGGAAGATGATGGAGCAACAAAAGACGAACCATCATGCT
>ML387427.1:0-126250 GCA_005239525.1 Nicotiana knightiana | reverse complement strand
TAGGATCAAGTAAAAAGGTTGTTGATCATTCTCATATCATGTTAGAAGAAAACATGGGAAAATTAAAAGATAAGATGTATGCCAAGGAGGAACAAATAAGAACTCTTAATGAAGAACTTGGCAAAGTCAAACATGAATTAGATCGAACCTTTAAATGGAATAAATCCTCTGACGCCCTGATATGGCTTCAAGAGAATCATAGTATCAACATGAGAGGGATTAGATTTGGTAGTCAATTGCCCAAGTGGGATCCCAAAAACAAGTATCTCGCTCTTCTTGAGAATAGAATCTGCACCCATTGTGGTAAGACTGGGCACTACAAATATGAGTGTACTGCAAAAGAGCAGGCCAGTCGAAAAAATGAGAGGTTTGTAAAAGGGAAAAACTGGCTACCAAATTGGGCCAGGAAAAATTTGATTCATCCATTCTCTCATAGAAAAGGACCCAAACTAGTTTGGGTTCTTAAGACTAACCTTTGATTCCTTTTTGTAGGTTCAAGTGAGAGGAGGCAGCCAAATTTGGTACTTGGATAGTGGCTTCTCAAAGCATATGACTGGGAACATGGAACAGTTCCTTTCACTTGAAAGTCTCAAAGGAGGAAGTGTCTCCTTTGGGAAGAAAGGTGAAATCATTGGGGTTGGTAAGTTAGGTAAGGATGATACACGATCTATTGAACATGTGTATCTAATTGATGGCTTGAAATATAGTCTGATCAGTGTATCACAACTATGTGATAAAGGTAACCTAATTGCTTTTACTTCCACAAAATGTTTTGTGATTAACCTGCTTATTGACAAGATTATTTTGTATGGAAAAAGAATGAATAACATCTATGTCATAGATTTGTCCACATTTTCTGAAAATGAACTCACTTATCTAAGTGTGTTGGACAGTGATCCCCTCCTGTGGCACATACGACTTGGTCATGCAAGTCTAACTCAGCTTAACAAACTTGTCTCTAAGGACTTAGTGGTAGGACTTCCTAACATTAAGTTCACGGAAGAAAATTTTTGTGAGGCATGTGCCATGGGGAAGCAAGTAAGGTCCTCTTTCAAAAGTAAGAAAATGATCAGTACAACCTGGACGTTGGAAATGGTTCATATGGATCTATGCGGTCCTATGAGAACTTTAAGTAGAGGTGGTAAGAGATATGTGATGGTGCTAGTTGATGATATTTCAAGGTTCACTTGGACCTTATTCCTGGCATCTAAGGATGAAGCATTTGATATGTTCACCTCATTTGTCAAGAAAACTCAAAATCAATTGGGACATCAACTGGCATCAATAAGATCTGACCATGGTACTGTATTTGAGAATATTAAGTTTGCTAAGTTCTGTGATGAACATGGCGTTAATCCTAATTTTTCTGCTCCTAGAACCCCACAGAAAATGGGATTGTTGAAAGGAAAAACAGAACTCTTGAAGACATGGCAAGAACCATGCTCCTATCTAGCAAACTACCTCACAACTTCTGGGCTGCAGCAATAAATACTACTTGCTACATAATCAATAGATGCATGACTAGACCTCTAGTGGAGAAAACCCTCTATGAATTACTTAAAGGGAGAAAGCCCAACATATCCCACTTTAGGGCTTTTGGATGCAAGTGTTTTGTACACAATAATGGCAAAGATTCACTAGGAAAATTTGACCCCAGAAGTGATGAGGGAGTCTTCTTGGGATATTCATCACATATTAAAGCTTATAAAGTGTATAATAAAAGAACTATGTGTGTAGAAGAAAGTATACATGTTGTCTTTGATGAAACTAACATTCTTGCTGAGAGACAGGAACCTGAAGATGAGGAGCTTGGACCAGTAAGAAGCAGTGATCACACTGAAGCAAGCATGAAAGGTGGAACAAGTGATGGACCAGGTTCAACTACCCTAAGCATCATGACAGGGGGAACTCAACATATGCAACCTAGCCCTGATCTTGTTCTACATCAAGAATCATCTAGGAATGAACAATTGGTACTTAAGCTACACAGATATCATAGTTCTCACCCTCTTGAGAATATCATAACAGATTTGGTATCTGGAATCAAGACAAGATCATCCTTGAAAAATCTGTGTGCTTTTGATGCCTTTTTATCCATGATCGAACCAAAGAACATTAGGGAAGACCTACAAGATACTAATTGGGTAAATGCCATGCAAGAAGAGCTGAATCATTTTGAAAGAAGTCCAGTACGACACTTGGTACCCAGGCCATTGGATATATCTGTAGTTGGCACCAAGTGGGTCTTCGGGAACAAGCTCGATGGGGATGGAACTGTTACAAGGAATAAGGCAAGATTAGTTGTTCAAGGATATAGTCAAGAAGAAGGAATTGACTATGATGAGACCTTTCCCCATGTGGCAAGACTGGAGGCAATCAGACTTCTTATAGAATTTTTTGCACACATGGAATTCACTCTTCATCAGATCGATGTTAAGAGTGCCTTTCTAAATGGCTATCTGAAGGAAGATATATTTGTCAAGCATCCTCCAGGCTTAGAAAGCAAGGAATCACCTGAACACGTATACAAACTCGACAAAGCTCTATATGGTCTCAAGCAGGCACCAAGAGCATGGTACGAAAGATTATCAAAATTCCTGCTAGAACATGGGTACAAACAAGGCAAAATTGATAGTACCTTGTTCTTAAGGGAAAAAGGTAAGGATCTTCTGGCTGTGCAAATATATGTGGATGATATCATATTTGGAGCGACTTCTGAGAAAATTAGCAAGGAATTTGCTATGCTAATGGGAAGTGAGTTTCAGATGAGCATGATAGGTGAGCTAACCTTTTTATTAGGCTTGAAAATTAAGAAAAAACCCATATGGAACAATGATCCACCAACAAAAGTATGTGAAAGAATTTCTCAAAAAGTTTAAAATGGAAGACTCAAAAGAAATAGACACTCCCATAGCCACAGCTACAAAATTGGATATGGATGAACCTGGTTCATCTATTGATCATAAGTTATATAGAGAGATGATTGGGTCTCTATTGTATCTCACTGTCAGCAGACCTGATATTGTGTTCAATGTGGGATTATGTGCTAGATTTCAGGCAAATCCAAATGAGTCCCACCTCACTGGAGTAAAGAGAATTTTGAGATATTTGAAAGGCTCCACTGATTTATGCCTTTGGTATCCTAAAGGTAGTAATTTCGACCTTGTAGGATATGTTGATGCTGATTATGTAGGATTCCTGGTTGGCAGGAAAAGTACTTCAAGTATGGCTCACTTTTTGGGTTCATGCCTTGTGTATTGGGCTACGAAGAAACAAAATTCAGTAGCCTTGTCTGTTGTTGAGGCTGAATACGTGGTTGCAGCCTCATGTTGTGCCCAGTTGTTATGGATCAAACAACAACTCATGGAATTTGGTATTGATGTGGGATGCATTCCTATATTTTGTGATAACACTAGTGCTATTAGTATGACGAAGAACCCGATTCATCATAAAAGGACTAAGCACATAGATGTTAGACACCATTTCCTAAGGGATAACTATGAAAAAAGGAACGATCTCAATCGAATTTTGTGCTACTGATCATCAAATTGCTGATATATTCACTAAAGCACTTAGTAGGGAGAATTTTGAGAGAAACATGCTGGAATTAGGGATGATTAAGATCACTAGACTGAAGAGAAAGATTTTTTTTTTATATAAATGAATTTTTGGCTAAAATTTTTTTAGGTACTTAATCAGATTAATAATTGGTCAACATCATGTCTTTATTGCCATACTCTTGTGCCATGTATTAATATGATTCCCTGGATACTAATAATGTTTATCTATCTTTGTAAATTGAGGCAATCTAAAGATTTCAAATAGGATGAACCTGGTTCATCTATGATGTTTCATCTGACTGATGAGGTACGTACTCTTCTCCATATAGTAATTCAATTACAATCACACATAAGCAGGATTCTATCTATATTTAGTTCATTACTATTTCTTTTTACTAATCCATAAATGAACTCGCTCCAAGGAGTCACATTAACACTCAATTATCCTAGAAATAGGAGACTCTCAACCGTCAAATCAATGACACTCCTACAACTATTAGACTTCCACTTGAATTAATTTTTTATCCGTTGTAAAATTAATGGCCATATGTTATAAAAGATAATCATTACTCTTCTCTTCACAAAGCTTCCTTCAACCAAGGTTAACTCATAGTACACTACCCAAAACCTGCAAAACTCATCCTTTCTTCTCAACAAAAAAATGTCTTCACCTCCACCAGCTTCCTCATCCAATTCCTCACCTAATTGTGATTACGATGGAGGAAATTTTGAATCTGTCTCCAATTCTCCATCTGTTTACAGCTCTGAATCACCAGAAATTCCATCATCCCCTGAAAATACACCCGTTCTTGAACCCACTCCAAACCTTAATCCTGCCGCCAAGAATCGTCGTGTTAAAGTTCTTGCCCGGAAATCTGTTGCTTCTGGGGCTAGGGAAAAATTCTTGGGGATCTTATTAAAACATACAAAAGTAATAAGTCAGATTCATCTAGTGAATCATTTAAATCAGCTAACGAGGAAGAATCATCTGGTTCAGCCTGTTCTGAAAAAGGTAATCTTGAAGTCGACTCTGAATTTACTTTTGCTGATAAAAGATTCATGTTGGTAGGGTCTATTATTGATGTCGAAATCTCTGGAAGGAAGAAGTATGGGATAAAAGAAATAATTCTTGAGAGAGAGGGAGAAGAAGATGTGAGAGGATCTAGGGAGGATTGTACCACGTTAGCTATTTGTGGTCCCATTCCTGAAACTATGGGAGAAGAAGTCACTGATTTAGGGGGAAGCATAGTAGAGGAAGTTGCAGCAGGTCTTGCAAGTCTGAAGAAAGCTATAAATGAACCTGGTTCATCGGGGGAAGACACATTGGCAGAAAGGTTGAGAAAACTAAAGGGGAGTCTTATAACCCCTAGAGAAGAAGGAGTCAGAAACCCAAGAAGGCAACTCACCCAGTTTCTTCAAAGAAAAGGAAAATTTCTGAAGTTGCTGGTGTTTCTGCTCCAATAGTTAGAGCTACTCCTAGCACTGTAAGAGAAAAGGAAGAAAAATTAGAAAAGGCTCTGAAGGAGAGCAAGAAGAAGAGAGAAGAAAAAGGAAAAACAAAAGTTGAAGAGTCTGTTGAGGCTATTGAAATTGAAGAAACTGGGTTGGACCTGGTTCAACAGGAGGAAAAACCTGCTCCAGGTGTGGCTGAAACACCAAAACCCACAAAGGTTAAGGATTCTTCAAAGAAGTCAGCTAGGATGTTTGTCGCACCAACAAAATCTGTTAAGAAGACCAGGGCCAAGCCAACGAAAGTGAAAGTTGTTTATGATGATGGTGCAGATTGGAGTGGAGAAGAGGAGAAGGAAATTAGAGTGGTGACTAATAGAGTTACCATGTTTGGAAAAAGAACAATGCTAAAGGGAAAGCTGGTGAAGGATTTGGAGGAGCCTGGTATCCAGTATCTTATGGAAACTTTGGAGGTACAAGGCTGGAAGGATNAAGGAAGGCAGGGTCACGTCTATGGTCAAAGGAATTGAGGTTTCCTTTGATGTCAAAGAACTGGGTGTTATTCTTAACATACCAGCTGAGGGCTATGAGGACTATACAAGGCAGAGAATGCCTTGTCTAGATGAGATGGCCTCAGTAATCGACATCACCAGGTTCTTTAGTGATAGTGAGAAGGAGATTAAACACAAGCCGGTTTACAAGAGTTAGATGAAGCCTGCGCATAAGCTACTCTTTGAGTTTGTCATTAAGTTCCTACTGCCTAGACAAGAAAGAAGGCATATGGAAAATTATATGGATCTTACATTGATGGAATGCTTGTACAAGGGAAAGAAAATTAATTGGCTAGCTTTTATCATCCAACTCCTTGACAGAGTGGTGAACAGAACCAAGGCACACGCAATTCCTTATGGCTTCATGCTGACAGTAGTGCTTGAACATTTTGGGGTTCCAGTAAAGAAGGCTGAGATGGCTACGGCCAAAGATTATTTTGGGAAGGAAACTTTGCTTACATGTGACTACAATGTCAATGTTCCTGTGGATGAACCTGGTTCATCGAGGAGGCAACTAGTCAACAGCAAAGTTAGAACTTTGGTGCAAGAAAACGAGATTAAGGATAAAGAGATCCTTCGCTTCAAGTCTTTGTGATTGAGGTTGAAGAAGAGCGGGATGCTCTTAGAGCTGAATTAGCAAAGGATAAAGAAAATAATGAAGGTGTTCTTCAGCAGATGTTGTCTCTCCTACAATCCAAGTCCACAACCTTCACTGCACCTTCCCATCCTTAGGCTTCTTAGAGCTTCCTTAAACCATCTTAAGACCAGTTATCAATTCCACTTCTTTTTATTCTTTTTTTCTCATGGTTGGTTGTTTTTGTTTTTCTGCATGTCGTTGATTATCGTTCCTTATCAATTAAGTTTGCTTTTAGTTATTGACTTGTCTTAATTTCTGAGTTAGCTCACATTTATTTGTTTCTTGTGTTGATTGATCATGCTTTGCACTTGTAGTTGCCTCAATGGCCATGAGTAATAATTAATAAAACTGGTAAGTATGTCATTTTGCAAACTTTTTGATGATGCCAAAAGGGGGAAGATAGTGTGCTTAACTTTTCAAAAATATAAATAGAGTGTGCTGAACTTTTCAAAAATATAAAGATGTGATATTTATAACCTAATGAACCTGGATTCTCTATGATTATTGCACAAAACCATACAAAGTTCTTTGAAGTGTATAAAGGATTAAGCACAGGGTTTTTCATCATCAAAAAGGGGGAATTTGTTGACCCATGTCACTGCATAGTTTTGAAGATTGACAAAAGGCTGACCAGTTGAACCAGGTCCATCAGAGCACACATCGTGAACTGACGAGCTGGCACATAAACCGTATATGCTTAGGAGATGTTTTGAATATGAAATATCAATGTACCAAGAAATTGTCTCCTATTGCGAAAAGGTTGCAAACTGATCTGATTAGTTGAAGTCGAATTCGGCAAGGAAAATAACAAAAGAAAGGAAGTTGAGTTTGGTTCGAATTGGTTCACCCTGGTAGAGTTGAACTATAATTTGAAGACAAGCTCAACGACTGACTCTATAAATACTTGATGTATTTCTGCTGGAATTTAACACGCACAAAGCTGAAGTGAATCAAATTGTGAAAGCAAAATTCCCAGAGTTAATTTTTGCTAGCAGAATCAATGTGCGATGCAAAGGCTACAGTTCAACTAGAAGAACTAGTTTCATCAGATTGATTATTGAGTCTAGTTGATTGTAGTAGGAGTTTTAAATATCGTATCTTTCAGATTTCATAGAAGCAATTGTAATAGGTACGTATTGATCAAGGTAGAGTTAACTTGAGGTGTGTAGAAATTATCTAGGGGCTAGTTACTACAAAAGGATTAGAGTTAATCCGTAGGATTACAAAAGAGTTTATTTTGTAAGTCCTTTTGGCTCAGAGTTTTTAGTGAAGAGTTGAGCAAATCCTACTGAGGAGTAGGTCGTGGCTTTTTCACCTTTTGAGCCAGGTGTTTTCCACGCAAAAATCTCTGTGTTTTTACTTTACTGCTTGTTATTATTCCGCAACAGTAGTAGGTTGAACACCAAGAAGAACCAGGTTCTTCTACTGAGACAGCACTCGAAAATTGGATACCACACAAAGTAACCTATCTTCTTGTGTGGTGGTATAAAAGTCTAAAACATCAAACACTTCATCATATAGGAACCTTTTACTTAACTCAATTCAAGAGTACCATCTCTACACACGAGTGAATTCCCACAATCACCCAACATGCAAATCCTTAAGTAGTAGTCTACACCACCATAACCCTTCCGGGATCCGCCTACACCTGACAGGCCATAGCACTCAAATGCTCCCACATGAAATCCATTACGACGGCCGACAATCCCCGCACAAACCGGCACAAACCACATGCATAACTTAATCACACCGAAGGAACTGATCACTACCGTAACTGGGCCATTTTGACCATGGCTAATCAATCTATTTTCTTTTAATCATCTTCACGTAACTCATGAATAGTAGCAACTTCCTTCAACTCATAGCAAACTCAACCCTCACTCATCCCGAGCGACCTTGACTCACGAGACTACGTTGCCTATATCCTGCAATCTGTCTCATACCCTCCTGAAAATCTTTGTACAATCCGGAGTTTATTTCTCTCACTCCTCCAATACTATCCTACATGCTGAAACATATCATAGAACATTCCAACCATCTTCCTTTTTCTCAGAAATTACTCTGCAAATGCTCGATTCTCTATCATACTACTGCCTGAAACCCTTAAACGTCGCATTCTTAACTTTTGAATTCACTAGGACCTCTATTGAGAGTCACCCACTCTGACTGGCCCCGAATACAATCAACTCCAAGGATCTTCTACCACATGAACACCCTTTTCCTTGAAGCACGTGACTGAATCACTACCCTGACAACTCACCTATGCCTTAAACAAAATTCTGAATCTTCCAAAGCCTAACTATAGCCCGACAGGGCCAACGTTTGCACACATTTATCAAATCACATGCACAATTACCATTCTACTCCTTTCCCTTAGCTGTAATAACTTGCTAACACACCGACAATCCGCAATCCTATCATAACACAATCCTGTAACCCAACTGCAAATGGTGGGACTCCCCCACTCACCGACTGCTAGACTTTCGCTTCTTACACGTGGCCTCCTAGAAATGGAACCACCGCCTAGCCTCAATTTAATATCATCCCTGCCAACCGCATTCTTTAATAATCCTTCACCATAATCTTGCCCCATGCACCCGAAGAAACCATGGCACTGACGAATTTAACACATTCCATTCGATCAAGGACGACGATGACCGCCGTAGGTGAATACTCCACCTTACTTGAAACACCAAGTCTTACTACTTTATCAATCCAAAACCTGGCCATCTATAGATCAATTTCCTTCCTTCCGCTGGAATCTAAATACTGAAATCTCTAAATCACACTCTGAGAAGACCTCCCTTCAAGCCATTCATCACCCCAACCTATGGGCAAGCATTCCATCATCATATCGACATCGCGTGATAACCCATCGTACCCATCCTCACAACCTGAGCATAGCCTCAAAGTTCTCAGAAACACAGCAACCGAGCTGAAGCAACATAATATTCTTCTGCAGGGCAACAACAACAGCCCCACCCAACTACTCAAGGGAAACACCTCACACCATATCCGTAGCACCATATAAATTCCTCAAATTCCTGATTCATGGCAAGCGTCCGCGATGCGTAAGATTGAGTAGGAATAAACTTAGGCATAAGCCATAAAGGAATAAAATCACACGATGAATAATCAAGAAGGGAAGTACACCTAACAGCCGTGTAGCCTCTCGAAGATAAGTACAGACGTCTCCATACCGATCTGCAAGACGTTACTAGACCTGCTCATGACTCGTGAGACCTACGAGAACCTAGTGCTCTGATACCATGTTGTCACGACCCAAAATCCATAAGGTCGTAATGGCGCCGGACATCATTGTCAGGCAAGCCAATCATTTATTAATTTAAATAATTCCCGATTTTAACAATTGTGAAAAAAAAACATTTCCTTTCGCTTTATTACATATTAACCAAATAAAATTTGTTAAGTAAAATAATAGTTTGAATATTACACTTTAGCCAATATATCCCAACAAATCCCAAAACCCGGTGTCACAAGTACATGAGAAATTTCTAAGAATTAATACAATCATCACAAAGACTGTCCGAAAAACAAATTTGGACAAGGAAATTTGAAATAAAAATAAATATAGTACGAGGGAGACTCTGTCAGCTGCGGATCGCCTCAGGATGATGCAGCTTGCCTAAGTCTCCGAATCCTCCACATTGCTATGAAAGTACATGTGCAATAAAATGCAAAGCAAGTGTAGCATGAGTACGAAAACAACGTGTACTCAGTAATTCGCCCGCCTAACCTCAGAGAGGTAGTGACGAGAGGTCGAATTAGACACTCACCAAGGGCCAGAAAATTAATTAACAACATAAAATGAACACGGTAGCCATGTAAAGGTAGTAAAGCAGCAATATATATAAGGCACTGAAATCCAAGTAAATACTGGGAATAAAGAAACGGTTACCACTTCCTCATTTTCCCCCAAATATTTTAAATAAACAATTTCCTCTTTGTTTTCCCCCAAATATCTTGTCACTTTTTAAACAAAATCCATGAAAAATATTTAACAATTTAGCATGCGCGCCTGAGCCGTCATAATAATCAACTCTGTGCACTGCCGAGGATCGAACGACTCGTACCAAAAATGCACCTCTCAATATAATACTCACGTCTATGCACTGCCGAGGATCGAACGGCCCGTACCAAAAGTGCATCTCTCAATATAATAATCATCTTTGTGCACTGCCGAGGATCGAACGGCCCGTACCAAAAGTGCATCTCTCAATATAATAATCATCTTTGTGCACTGCCGAGGATCGAACGGCCCGTACCAAAAGTGCATCTCTCAATATAATAATCATCTTTGTGCACTGCCGAGGATCGAACGGCCCGTACCAAAAGTGCATCTCTCAATATAATAATCATCTTTGTGCACTGCCGAGGATCGAACGGCCCGTACCAAAAGTGCATCTCTCAATATAATAATCATCTTTGTGCACTGCCGAGGATCGAACGGCCCGTACCAAAAGTGCATCTCTCAATATAATAATCATCTTTGTGCACTGCCGAGGATCGAACGGCCCGTACCAAAAGTGCATCTCTCAATATAATAATCATCTTTGTGCACTGCCGAGGATCGAACGGCCCGTACCAAAAGTGCATCTCTCAATATAATAATCATCTTTGTGCACTGCCGAGGATCGAACGACCCTTCCCATAAGTGCACCTCTCAATATAATAATCATGTCTATGCACTGCCGAGGATTGAATGGCCCGTACCAAAAGTGCATTTTAAATCTGCCGTGGCATACGGCCCGCTCCCATGAGAGTGGGGGAAATAAAACTCTGCTCGCAGAATGTAAATTGCGAAGTGGTCACATGCAGTCAGGAACAATCAACAGTCCACCCCGAATAAATCGGGAAAACAATTACTCAAGTAGATGAAAGATTTCTCTTTTAAAAACCATAAAATAGTGTTTAAAATCCTTTATGAAATTCACTTGCAAGTTTTTTTATAATGTTTAATAATACAACCTTATCCGGAAATACAATTGCCTCCGAAGGAAATCGATTCTCTTTTTAGATGGTTTAGGAAAATAAACTCTAATCTTCCTTAGTCATTCAATTACAGTTTCAGTTATATTAGCAGTCTAATGTCACAGACAAGATAGGGACAATTCCCCCTCACAAAGTTAGAAAGGAGACTTACCTCGCTCCGAAATTCCTTAACCGGCCTCCAAGCCCATCCGATGACTCCAAACGTCGCACAACACTGCAAAACTATCCAAACAACGACAAACTAATGAAAATATACTCTAATATTTGCAACAATTCCAAATCATATACTTTCCCAAATCCGCTCAGTGAAATGACTAAAATGCCCTCGGGCCCACATGCCCGGAATTCAAACTTTCTCGAAGATATACCCTACCCATTGGGTTACTAACTTAAATATACAATTTACTCTATTTTTCATGCTCGAATTCATGGTAAAAATTCAAAA
Source organism: Nicotiana knightiana (assembly GCA_005239525.1). NCBI lineage: Eukaryota > Viridiplantae > Streptophyta > Magnoliopsida > Solanales > Solanaceae > Nicotiana > Nicotiana knightiana. Next base: position 114,595 of record ML387427.1, on the reverse strand, counting down.
CTACCAATTCTAGGTTTTATACCAAAATCCCAAGTTTTCACTAATTTTCTATGTATATGTTAAATATATACATAATCCAAGTATTTAACTTAAAATAGGTGGGAATCATTTACCTTAACATAGATGATGAATATGGAGCTCCAAAATCGCCCCTAGGTCGTTTTCCATGGAGGAAATGAGATGAAATGAGCCTAACCCATTTTTTGCAAACTTAAACACTGCCAGGCAAGTCTTCTTCGCGTTCGCGGGCCTACCCTCGTGTTTGCAAAGAACAAAAATCTCGAAAGGAAAATTCCAAACACTTCTAAGACAGACTCTAGTAGAATGTTCATAACATTTGGCACACTCTTCAAATAACAAATGATTTATTGTTCTGAAAACTAGACTCCAAGATATACAACTTTCATGTTTTGGTCATCTCCCAATTCCTTATAGGAAACAATGACTTGAAAAAACTATAGGAAAATTGGTTCCAAATTGGAAAAGGTCCAAACACTGTAACGAGAGTACTGCCAAAAGAGAGCGCTGTAACTGGGAAGCTTCAACGGAAATGTCCCTGACGCAATTATCAATGCTGATGCAGTCAAAAGGTACTATGTTTGATCCTCTATGAAGCATTAATATTCTTCGATTGGGATGAGGAAGTCTTTCATTCTCGCTATCCAAACATCATTAACCCTTTTGTTAACCCTTTGAGCCAATTACCTTCCTTTGATTTCCCTCTTTGGAACCTGAAGGTGTTACTGAAAAAACAACACCAAGAAATAAAAAGAAAATAAAATAAAAAATGAAAACATAGAGGAAAAAGAAAGAGAAAATAAAACAAAATAGAAGAAAAACAAAACAAAAATCAAAAGAGTTAATGTTCCTTGAACTATGTTTGACTTGATTCCGAGAGGATACATAGGCAGCCTCTCTCTGGAGTTCAGTCACACCAAAATAAGAATCCACATTTCCCCGAAGTTGAAACTGCGGCAGAAGTTATAATGGTTCGACGATGGTTTCGTCTGAAAAGTTTCAAAGTTGTAATTCAATTCAAAATCTTTCTGCCTAAATCCTTGCCAAGTCCTTCTGATCAATCGACTAGAATGTTCAAGTATTGGAGGATACAATTGTTCAGATCTAATACAAACAAATGAGTGAAATAAAATGAGAGAGTCTTGATTGGTGAAAACCCTTACGGGCCCCGCAAGGCAATAATGAGTAAAGGAACCAAAATGAGAGATAGGTCAGCTGGTGAAAACCCGCAAAGGGCGCCACTGATTGAAAAGAGGATCCTCCCAGCTATTGCCATTGACACAGTCCTGGGCAAGATTTCTCAGTTTCAAAGAAAACGTTTGATGAATTTGTGAGAATCGGAAGGTTTACACAGCTCAGGCATCCAGTCCAAAAGGCATGTCATGTTCATTGAAGTCTGCAATTACTCCAGATAAGTCTTTCTTTCCTTTCCCCGAAAGGGATACCTCTTGTCTAAATTCATTGTCCACTTCATTATTGTTTTTCTTTGAATCCTTTTTCCTAAACTAATACGAAGAAGGGATGGTAAGATTGATTTACAGGGTTCTGATTTGATACAAGCACATAGCAAAAGGAACCCAACATTGGCGGGGGCATCAAGTTGACCTCTATTGGCCATGGTGGCCGATTCTTTGAAATCAAAAACTCTCGAAAGAAGGAAATCAAATAGAAGTGCCTATAAGGGTGAAATGAAGTTGAAAAGGTTGAGTCCCACGTGACTAACCGTCTTGGAAAAGTTTGAAAATCCAAGGATTCCCCAATGCTTTGAAGTTAGAAATTGAAAGAAAGAAAGTCAATGGCCCATAGAGGCAAAATAAAGTTGAGATAATGTTTTGGAAAAGCTAAAGGTTCTCCAAGGCTAGAAATGAAATTGGTTTATAGGAAACAACCAGTTGAGAATATCATCAAAGAATCCAGGACGAGATCAAGTGAATGAAACAACCAAGGCCGCAAAACCAACCACCGTTTCAAATTCAAAAAGTTTTCTTTGTTTAAAAAATAGGAAACAGGTGCAATCAAAAGGAAACCCTGTTAAAAATAGGCGCAATGAAAGAGAAACCGCGTGGAGAATAAAAATAGCTCTGTAGCAACAACTCCAAAAAGGGAAGTTTTCCTAAATTCTTTCCTCGTATTTTACTCATTCTCTTACTAAAAAGAAGGAAATAAAGAAAGTTCACAATCGTGGTAGTATAGGGTCTCCAATCCCTCACTGCATTTTCCAACATAGGATCTCCACTCCCTAGTTTATTTTATTTTAGACACTGGATCTCTATTCCCTAGTCCTCTTTTCCAACATAGGGTCTTCACTCCCTAGTTGAAGGTATTTTAGACATAGGGTCTCAACTCCCTAGTCTTCTTTTCCAACATAGGGTCACCACTCCCTCGCTGATCTTTATTTTAAACATAGGGTCTCCACTCCCTAGTTGATTTTATTTAGACATAGGGTCACCATTCCCTAATATGCTTTTCGAACATAGGGTCTCCACTCCCTAGTTCGTTTTATTTTAGACATAGGGTCTCCTCTCCCTAGTCTCCATTTCCAACACAGGGTCTTCACTCCCTAGTTGATTTTATTTAGACATAGGGTCTCCATTCCCAAGTCTACTTTTCCAACATAGGGTCTCCATACACTAGTTGATTTTATTTAGACATAGGGTCTCCATTCCCTAGTCTCATTTCCAACATAGGGTCTCCACTCCCTAGTTGATTTTATTTTAGATATAGGGTCTCGACTCTTTAGTCTCTTTTCCAACACAGGGTCTCCACTCCCTAGTTGATTTTATTTTAGACATGGGGTCTCCACTCCCTAGTCTCTTTCCCAACATAGGTTCTCCACTCCCTAGTTGATTTTATTTTAGGCACGGGGTCTCCACTCCCTAGTCTCTTTTCCAACATAGGGCTCCACTTTCTAGTTGATTTTATTTTAGATATAGGGTTTCCACTCCCTAGTCCCTTTCCCAACATAAGGTCTCCACTCCCTAGTTGATTTTATTTACATAGGGTCTCCACTCCCTAGTTTTTTTCCCAACGTAGGGTCTCCACTCCCTAATAATTTTTCCAACATAGGATCTCCACTCCTTAGTAGATTTTATTACTTTAAATAATGAAGTGGTATAGATTTTTGTTTTTAATAACTCACGAAGTTTTCCCAGTGAAAACTGGGGCAGAAAAATCTTGTTCGTTTATTTGTTCTAGTGTATGAGAAGGTTTTACCTCGAGGCACGAGGTTTGAGATGATCAAAAGAATTCTCAATCCAAAATAAAGCAAAAAAAAAGAAAAGAAGTGAATCTAAAATGCAGAAACGGGTGAAAGGATATGCACTGCTTAAGACATGACTGAAGTCACGAGCATTGCATTTCCCGTTTGGATTAGAAGAATACATAGAAAGATGAACTAGCACCTACAGCTAGCAAGCATCAATATTCAGATAAGAATTTTCGTGAAAAACCAACCAAGACCCAAGATCAAACTTCAAAAGACTTATAGATAGGGATCTTGTAACTCATAGTTGATAGGCTTGTTTAGTTCTGTTCATTTTAATTTTTGTGTAATAAGGAGTTCAACAAGCAGCAACAACAGTGAACTCACAGCTCTTCCGGTAGTCCCAGCTATCAAAATTCTTAGAACTACACTGACCTGATTACTTTATAGCCAAGGATATGTAGGCAACTTACGAAGCAAGGTTTGGTCAAACTCTTTCAAAATACTTCCCACGGAGTGTCAAGCGGGAAAACATTGCTCATAATTCTCACTTTATCTTTGCCCGAAATATCTTCATGTTCTCAAGCAAAGAGGTGCAGCTATGAGAACATAAGTTTTGCCCAATATATAAAATCAGTCCTAAAATATATTCCAAAATTGATTTTAATTATTTCATATAATTTTAGGAATTTTTCTTGCATTTATTTTCATTGTTCATGCATATTTAGAAGTGTTTTAAAATTATCAAAATATTTTATCTTTCATCTTTTATATTTTTATACTTTAATTGCATTTTTAGCATTTAGTTGCATATTAATTGCATTACTAAAACATAAAATCCCAAAAAATACTTTAGACATTTTTAACATGATGTTTACATGTTAGTTAATGATTAGGTAAATTAGATTGAATAGGTTAATTATGTAAAAATTGGATCTAATTAGCATTAGAATTTAAAAGTGGCTAAAAGTGAGTTTTAAAAGAAGAAAGAGAGGGGCTATTTAAGCTTAAATCAAACTTGGTCCAGCTTTTGGCCCAGTCTTTACTCAAATACACCTAGACCAAGCCATACCCGACCCGCCTGGCCCAACATTAACCTCTTCATTTAAACAATCCATCTCCTCTAAATCCACATACACGGACAGATCCATGCTTCCTAAAAACCCTAGCCGCCTCTCCATCATCTCCGACAAGAGCCAGACTCCCTCCCTAAAAAGAATCTAACCCTAGCCGCCAGACCTCTCTTTCTTCTCTCATCTCACTCATTATCTCATATGGTCTCACACACATAATTCTAACTGGACTCTCTCTAATCTCCTTCACAATTTATTCACTAGAAGCATAGAAAAACCTGTAATCAAGTCTAGAACTGAGATTTCGAAATAACTCCAAAAATATGAAACACGAAGGATTTGATGATTATTCGAATTTCTACTCTTTTACTTCAATTTTCTAGAATTTCGAGTGACATTTGGGTTGTAGAAGTATGGTCTGGTCGCTGAATCTGTTGCTATTGCTTTGCCAGATTCCTTCATCTTAATTTCTACTTTGTTTTGGCCATTTCAACTTATGATTCGAGCACTAGGTACATATTCATGAATCTCTATTTGTTTTTATTTGTTACTAAAAATGAGAAATGTTAAATTCCTGGCAAACTCTAATTCATTGTTCTATTACATTATTTTTTCTATTTTCTTTGAGAAAATGACGACTAGATCTCAAATGCTCTTCAATCATGTTACTTCGTTAACTCCAAATGTACCTCTGTTAGTATCAAGCTGTTAATTGTTATTGATTTAAGTAGTATGTCTCGTATGATTTGTTCGCTATTGTTTATCCCTGAATCCGTCCCATCATGATCCATTCCAAATTTGGCAGAATTGAGGTGTTTTATAATTGTTAAAAATAAGGATTATCTATGCAATTGGTTCTATGATGTTAGAATTTATTGTTTAGGCATGAATATTATATTGACATACTCGACCTAGTTTTATCGAGCTAGTCGCCTTAGTCATTTGTCATTCAGTAGGAGACTTGTTTAAACGTTGATATGTCATGCCTAATTTTGAAGGGCAAAACTTTTTGAGCATATACCAAACTAAACATGAATGCTTAATCATATGATTCCTTACCAATCCTTTAAATAAACACGAACATCATGCATGTATTTTGTTTAATTAGTTGTTCTAATAGTGTATTTGTCAACTTTACTTGTAGATTTTCTTGTTTTGATTTCTTTTGTCTGCAATTAGTTTAAATCAAAAGTAGAATAGCAAGAATTTGTTAAGTTGTAACTTACTTGTTAATAAGAGCTAACGATTCTTAACTACTCCATATTCCATACCTCACGACTCTACAATAATCTCAAAGTTAGAAAAAACAACCATGAACATCTAGTTGTTTCAGGCGCGACTAATAAATAAATTATCGTGACTATGGGTACGGTTCCAGTGCAATTCGAGTGCGCGTTTCGCGCGACTCGACCATAACTTCAAATAATAATAATTAAACATGTTGTAAATAGCAGGTACGTTTCACGTTATGCGATTCACAATATGTACAAAAACATCAAGTGCACGACTTGTTCCAAAAGAACTCCATAAATACTAAAAGCGGTTAAACAAATTATTAAAAGCAGTTAGAAAGTAAAAATGCAGAATACATTTTAAACATGTAATAAATAAGATAATTTGGCCAATTATTAATAGTTGAGCAACCATGCTAGATCCCCGGAACTTGAGAGTGCCTCACACCTTCTCCCGGGTTAATATAATTCCTTACCCGATCTTCTGTGTTCTCGTACCATAAATAAGAGTCAATTTCCTCAATTTGGGATTGTAAAATAAACCGGTGACTTAGAACACCATATTTATTGTCCCAAGTGGAGACTCTAAACTAAATAATTAGTTCCATTTCGAATAATGTCACTTTAATTGGAAAGCTTCCTATTCCTCGAAAAAAGGAGGTGTGACAACAAGACTGAACGAGCAAAGTCCTTCTTATGTCTTTTGATCCCGAATCAACTTCTTTTGCTCACTTTTCGTCCAACTTGCTCCTACACATAAGAATGCACGTAATGAGCATTATTCATCACGAAAACTCATGTAACCTACCATAGCCACACAAGTTATGAGATGAAAGTACACCGAAATTATGCCTTTTTTCCGTTTAAAAACACCCCACACTTAAACTCTTTCTCGTAAAACATTTCCTTTCACTTTATTACATATGAACCAAGTAAAATCTCGTTAATTTAAAAACAATTGTTTGAATACTACACTTTAGCAAATATATCCCAACATACCCCAGAACCCGGTGTCACAAGTACATGAGCAATTTCTAAGAATTTATACAATCATCACAAAGCCTATCAAAAATACAAATTGGACTAAGAAATTTAAAATGAAAACAAATACTGAACGAGGGAGACTCCGTCAGCTGCGGATCGCCTCCGGATAATGCAGCTCGCCTAAGTCTCCGAATCCTCCTCATTGTTCTGAAAGTACATGTGCAATAGAAATGCACAGCAAGTGTAGCATGAGTACAAAAGCAGCGTGTACTCAGTAAGTCGCCCGCCTAACCTCAGAGAGGTAGTGACGAGAGGTAGAATTAGACACTCACTAAGGGACAGTAAATTAATTAACAGCATATAATGAACACGGTAGGCATGTAAAGGTAGTAAAGCAACAATATATATAAGGCACTGAAATTCGAATAAATACTGAAAAATAAACAAACAGTTACCACTTCCTCATTTTCCCCCGATTATTTGAAATAAACAATATCCTCTTTGTTTTCCCCCAAATAACCTTGTCGCTTTCTTAAAAATCCATGAAAACATTTAACAATTTAGCATGCACATATGGGATAAGGACAACCGACCTGAGCCATCATAATAATCAACTCTGTGCCCTACCGAGGATCGAACGACCCGTACCAAAAGTGCAACTCTCAATAAAATACTCATGTCTATGCACTGCCGAGGATCGAACAGCCCGTACCAAAAGTGCATCTCTCAATATAATAACGATCTTTGTGCACCGCTGAGGATCGATCTGCCCGTCCCATAAGTGTACCTCTCAATATAATAATCATGTCTATGCACTGCCGAGGATGGAACGACCCGTACCAAAAGTGCATTTTAAATCCGCCGTGGCGTACGGCCCTCTCCCATGAGAGTAGGGAAAATAACACTCCGCTCGCGGAATGTAAATTGTGAAGCGGTCACATGCAGACAAGCACAATCAACAATACACCCTGAATACGTCGGGAACACAAATACTCAAGTAAATTGCCGATTTCTCTTTTAAAAACCAAAAAATAGTATGTAAATCCTTTTTTCGAAATTCACTTGCCAAGTTTTTATAATGTTTAATAATACAACCTTATCTGGAAATACAATTGTCCGCGAAGGAAAATCAATTCTCTTTTTAGATGATTAAGAAAATAATCTCTAATCTTGCTTAGTCATTCAATTACAATTTCGATTATATTAGCAGTCTAATATTAAATACAAGATCACAGGTACAACAGGTAAGGCATGCTAGTGGGTCCTAGGCTACCTGGACATGGCATAATAGTAGCTACGCACGGACTCCCGTCATCTCGTGCGTACGTAGCCCCCGCAGATAGTAACACATACTTAACTAGTTCACCTTTGGGGACAATTCCCCCTCACGAAGTTAGAAAGGAGACTTACCTCGCTCCGAAATTCCATAACCGGTCTCCAAGCCCTTCCGACGACTCAAATCGTTGCCCAACGCTCCGAAACTATCCAAACAACGACAATCCAATGAAAATATACTCTAATATTTGCAACAATTCCAAATTAAAAAAATTTCCAACCCCGCTTAGTGAAATGAACAAAATTCCCTCTGGCCCACGTGCCCGGAATCCGAAATTTCTTGAAGATAAATTCTACCCATAGTTTTACTAGTTCAAATCTACAATTTTCTCAAATATTCATGCTCAATTCGTGGGTAAAATCCAAATTGCCAAATTTCTAGGTTTTCTTCAAAATTTTCAATTTTCCCACAATTTTCATGTCTAATTCCATGTATAAACCTTGAATAAACTTGGAAATCATAAGGAATCACTCACCTCTTGATGCTTGATGAAAATCACCCTTTGAAATCCTCCAAAATCGCCCAACCATGAGAGATATATGAGAGAAATAGAAAAAATCCGTTTTAAATTGAACACTGCCCAGGAAAACCTTCTGTGCGACGCACACAATTAGCCCCGATCGCACAAGCCAAGTATGTTTTCTAGATCGCCGCACAGTACCAGCTGCGATCAGATAAGACAAGCCATGAAGCCTTATATTTTTCCTTTATGCGATCACAGAGGAATAGCTGCGTTCGCATGGACCAATGCAGCAGCCCCCAAAATCCTCCTATGTGCGATTGCATACGTCCTTGTTCGATCGCACAAGCAAAATTACCAGCCCTAATTCCTTCTCCGCGATCGCACCACTAGGACTACGATCGCACTGAACCCCCAAAACACAAGAAAGACAGCAACACAAAAACACTTGAAAACAACCCGGAACCACCCTAAAACAAACCCGAGGCCCTCGGGACTCCGACCAAAACTACCGACCAGTCCAAATACATCTGATGTTGAAACCAACCAAGTTACGTCTGATTGACCCCAAATTTTGCACACAAGTCATATTTGACATTAGGACCTGCTCAAACTTCCGGAATCGCATTTCGACCCCGGTATCAAAATTTCCACTTCTGGTTGGATTTCTCAAAAACCTTCAAATTTCTATCTTTAACCAAATGACTCCAAAATGACCTACGGACATCCAAATTTTCACTTCCGATCGCGCTCCCAACTCAAGAATCACTATACAAAGCTATTCCCAGACTCGGAATTCGAAAGGGACATCAACATCACTGAAATGCGCTCCAGGCCAAACTTAGGAAATTTCTTCAAAAATGTTGACTTCCACAATATGCATCGAAACGCTCCCGAGTTATCCAAAACCCGATCCGAACATACGCCCAAGTCCGAAATCATCATACGAACCTGCGGGAACCTTCAAATCCTGATTTGGAGGTCATTTACTCAAAATTCCAATCTTAGTTGATTCTTCCAACTTAAGGCTTCTTAAGTGAGAATTTTCTTTCCAAATCAACTCTAAACTTCCTGAAATTCAATTCCGACCACGCCCACGGGTCATAATGCCTGAAACGAAGATGCTCACGGCCTCAAACCGTTGAACGATGCGGTAGAGCTCAAAATGGCCGGTCAGGTCGTTACATTCTCCCCCACTTAAAGCGATGTTCATCCGCGAACTTGTCAAGAACTGCTCTGGAGTTATCTGAAATCGCTGTTTAACACCTCGAGCACCTGCCCGTGCTACTACAACCCAATTGAGAACATTAGCTTGATCAAATATGAAGATTTGTTCTTTTATCCATATAATAAGCTCAGAACCTAGTTCTAACACTTGAAATTGTCTGTCATGCCTACTTCCAACATATACACACCGTATCGACTACCTCACGAGGCACCAGAACACAACTGCATACCTTTGTTGAATCGGCACCATACACCGCATAATCCATCATCTGACCACTATGACACTCCCTGAACCTTAACAGCCAAAATTTCACGAATCTAGTGCTCCCGATGCACCTCATAACAAATATACATACATCCTGTTATAATGCTGACGATACCACCACAACAGAGAAAATGTGCAGAAATTCATACCCAACTGCAGAGTTAATAAATCCTTGAATACCTCATCTTGACTAGAATCATTACTTCATTATGAACCTGAATAATGGTATTAGTTCTTTAATATACACTTCACATAACCTTATCGTACTGATCCCTGATCCGATAAACTCGTCTCACCCATTATGAACTGCTCAGACAATAAATCACCCCAAACATGACCACCAGCCTCACATGATACCACATCGCGCCACTAGGACATAACTCGAACATGATATGTAAGAAATGACTCAGGAAGGGACTATTCAAATCACACAACTAATATGAATTTTCTCAGAAAATAAGAAGTAAAACATAAGAAAAATAAATATATATTAACCCTTCTCATCATCACACTGTTGTGGGGTGCAACCCGATCCAAATAACATACCCGTGGCGGCGTGCCACCCGATCCCATCATGAAATTTACATAAGAAGATATATATACAGAGCTGATTTGCTCACTATTACAAATTACTGAATATCGGTCACAAGCACGCTAAGTGCCTAATACCATCCTGGGGAGACTGACGAAGCCGCATGCTACAAAACTCAAGCACAACCGAGGTGCGATATACATATATACACTTTGGATCTCAAGAGCTCTCCTGCTCACATAATATCCCCACTACGTGGGACCTCAACACATAGGAAATTATCAAGCCATTTCACAACTCACACGGCACAATCATAATATCGCATGAATTTGACGAAGATGGAACAACACCTGATATCCCAACACCCCTCCTTGAGGAGCGCTATACTGAAATGAACACATCTGACTCGCATGAAGCCCATAACCATATTTAAATCCATCCACAAACATCGAGTCTACCTTGCTCGCACCAAACTAGGCTAATAGCTTTACCTGGGTCCACATTAACCCACTTCCTCTCATAATATGCAATAACAACCATCATAGCCGGGACAAACACCCCACAATCCACAACCAAATGAACTGAACGCCTTTCAGGCATAACTTCTCAAATAACCAACATTGCACTTCTTTATACTCAGTCCAAATATCCAATCCATCAAGTGACTACATGTCACACTTATACAATCTTTTCGCGGTCGTGCTTCCACGACCTTCCACACACGGCAACAAGAAACATCAAGAACCCATGACCAGGGTACAAAGCCTCTTCCACCGAATATCAATCTCAGGTGACACTGAAGATAACGCCAGCTTACTCTGAACTTTTAAATCTCTTTTTCTTGCTCTTCCGAGCTCATGACTTCCTTATTAACTCTGAACCGCAATCTCGATTCTTACTCCCAGTTACATACTGCTTACCGCAGCTAACATGCCAATATGAGGCATCGTAAATTCTGAACCACCAATAGGGTGAACACTTCATATAGAAACCTTTTACTTAACTCAATTCAGGAGTACAAACTCAACATACGAGTGAATTCCCACAATCACCCAACATGCAAATCCTTAAGTAGTAGTCTATACCACTATAAACCTTCCAGGATCCGCATATACTTGAGAGTCCATAGCACTCAAATGCTCCCACATGGAATCCATTACGACGGCCGACAAGCCCCGCACACACTAGCACAAACCACATGCATAACTTAATCACACCGAAGGAACTGATTACTGCCGAAAATCTGCCCTTCCAACCATGGCTAATCAATCTATTTGATTTTAATCATCTTCATTTGCCTCAGGAATAATAGCAACTTCCTTCAACTCATAGTAAACTCAAACCTCACTCGTCCTGAGTGACCTTGATTCACGAGACTATGCTGCCCAAACCCTGCAACTCGTCTCATACCATCCTGATCATCTTTCTACAATCCAGACTTTATTTTCCTCACTCCTCCAATACTATCCTGCATGATAAAACATGTCATAGAACATTCCAACCATCCTCCTTTTTCTCAGAAATTACTCTGCAAAAGATCGATTCTCAATCATACTGCTGCCTGAAACACTTAAATGCCGCATTCTTAACTTTTGAATTCACCAGGACTGCTATTGAGAGTCACCCACTCTGACTGGCCCCGAATACAATCACTCCAAGGCTCTTGTAGCACATGAACACCTTTTTCCTTAGCTCTAATATCTTGCCAACATGCCGACAATCCGCAACCTTATAATAACACAATCCTGCAACCCAACTGCAGATGGTAGGACTCCCCCAATTAGGCCGAAGCTACTCCTTGCACCACTCTAGACCCTACCGAGACCCTTTCTGCTTTGATAACATGATCTTGCTCAACCAATCCGTCCAATTCTTCCAAATTCTCTTGCTAGCACTCCCTAAAGATTCAAATTCTCTAGCATCATTCACATACGAGATAAGGACAACCGGCCTGAGTCGCCATAATAATCAACTATGTGCACTGCTGAGGATCGAACGGCCCATACCAAAAGTACACCTCTTAATAAATACTCATGTCTATGCACTACCGAGGATCGAACGGCCCGTACCAAAAGTGCATCTCTCAATATAATAATCATCTTTGTGCAGTGCCGAGGATTGAAAGGCCTGTCCCATAAGTGCACATCTCAATATAATAATCATGTCTATACACTGTCGACGATCGAACGACCCGTACCAAAAGTGCATTTTTAAATCCGCCATGGCGTACCGCCCGCTCCCATGAGAGTAGGGGAAATAACACTCCGCTCGCGGAATATAAATTGCGAAGTGGTCACATGCAGACATGCACAATCAACAATCCACCCCGAATACGTCGGGAACACAAATACTCAAGTAAATGACCGATTTCTCTTTTAAAAACCACAAAATAGTATTTAAATCTTTTTTTCGAAATTCACTTGCTAAGTTTTTATAATGTTTAATAATACACCCTTATCCAGAAATACAATTGCCCGCGAAGGAAAATCAATTCTCTTTTTAGATGATTAAGAAAATAATCTCTAATATTCCTTAGTCATTCGGTTACATTTTCGATCATATTAACAGTCCAATATTACAGACTACATCACAGATACAACAGGTAAGGCATGCTAGTGGGTCCAAGGCTACCCGGACATGGCATAATAGTAGCTACGCACGGACTCCCATCACCTCGTGCGTACGTAGCCCCCGCAGATAGTAACACATACTTAACTAGTTCACCTAGGGGGACAATTCCCCCTCACAAAGTTAGAAAGGAGACTTACCTCGCTCCGAAATTCCATAACTGGCCTCCAAGCCCTTCCGACGACTCAAATCATTGCACAGCACTCCGAAACTATCCAAACAACGACAAACCAATGAAAATATACTCTAATATTTGCAACGATTCCTAATTATAAAATTTTCTAATCCCGCTTAGTGAAATGACCAAAATGCCCTCGGGCCCACATGCCTGGAATCTGAAATTTCTCGAAGATAAATTCTACCCATATCTTTACTAGTTCAAATATAAAATTTACTCAAATATTCATGCTCAATTCGTGGCTAAAATCCAAATTGCCAAATTTCTAGGTTTTCTTCAAAAATTTCAATTTTCATGTGCAATTCCATGTATAAACCTTGAATTAACTTGGAAATGAGAAGAAATCACTCACCTCTTGATGCTTGATGAAAATCACCCTTTGAAATCCTCCAAAATCGCCGTAACCATGAGAGATGTATGAGGGAAATGGCAAAAATCCGTTTTAAATTGAACACTGCCCAGGAAATCCTTTGTTGCGATCACACTCAATTGACCTCGATCGCACAGGCCAAGCATGCTGCCCAGAACACCATGTGCGATCGAACAGTACCAGCTGCGATCGCATAAGCCAAGCCATAAAGCTTTATATTTTCCTTTGTGCGATCGCACATCAATAGTTGTGATCGCATAGACTAATGCAGCAGCCCCAAAATCCTCCTTTGTGTGATTGCATACATCCTTGTGCGATCGCACAAGCTAAATTATCAGCCCCTCTAATTCCTTCTCCGCGATCGCACCACTAGGGCTGCGATCACACTGAACCCCCAAAACACCAGAAAGACAGCAGCACAAAAACACTTGAAAACAACCCGGAACCACCCCGAAACACAATCGAGGCCCTCTCGACCTCGACCAAAACTACCGACAAGTCCCAATACCTCATTAGAACTTCGTCGAGCCTCTAAATCACATCAAACAATTCCGAAATCACGAATCGCACTAAATTCAAACTTTATGAACTTAGAAATTTCCAACTTCTACATCTGATGCCGAAACCTACCAAATCACGTCCGATTGACCCCAAATTTTTCACACAAGTCATATTCAACACTACTGACCTGCTCCTACTACCAAAATCGCATTCCGACCCCGGTATCAAAATTTTCACTTCCGGTCGGATTTCTCAAAAACCTTCAAATTTCTATCTCTAGCCAAATGACTCCAAAATGACCTACGGACATCCAAATTCACTTCCGACCACGCTCCCAACTCCAGAATTACTATACGAAGCTATTCCCATACACGGAATCCCAAACGGACATCAAAATCACTAAAATGTGTTCCAAGCCAAATCTAGGAAATTTCTTTAAAAATGCTAACTTCCACAATATGCATCGAAATGCTCCCGGGTTATCCAAGAGCAATCCGGACATACGCCTAAGTCCGAAATTATCATACGAACCTGCTGGAACCTTCAAATCATGATTCGGAGGTCGTTTACTCAAAATTCCAATCTTAGTTGATTATTCCAACTTAAGGCTTCTGAAGTGAGAATTTTCTTTCCAAATCAACTCTAAACTTCATGAAATTCAATTCCGACCACGCCCATGGGTCATAATACCTAAAATGAAGCTTCTCGCAGCCTCAAACCGCTGAACGACACGCTAGAGCTCAAAACGACCGGTCGGGTCGTTACAGCTTATACTAGCGGTTAGAACTCAACATATGAACTAGTTACATCTTTCTTCGAAAGTAGACCCATGCCAAGACTATTAAAATATTTGTGCGACTTCTTATAACACCTTAACCTCAAAATATGACTCCAATACATTCTCTATTATGACTCACTTCTTGTGTAAACTCAAAATGCCTGAACTTTACCAATCCCTTGCAAATCATGTGCCTTCACCACAAATCAAAGAGAGAAATCAGTCCACATACTCAAATATGCATTCAATTATAATTTAAGGACTTACAAATAGAAAGAATTCACTCTCTCACAAAGAAATTCATGTGCATCCCAAGGTCGTCCCATAGGCTTTCCCGTAGTGTATGTCTCTACTAATCTAAGCTTGCAAAGTCTAGGATAAATTAGGTCTTTACATTTTATAATGTAGGCTAAATGATGGCTATGATATATTTGGGTATAATGACTAACCCTCCTAAGAAATTTAATACTCTACACTTATCTTTCCAATACACAAACTTCATGACCAATTCCAGCAATACCACGAAATCATATACAATTTGGCTCTTCTTCTTTAAGCATAACTATGCATTTATTTGCTCGGATAAAAGGAATAAGATGTGTATTTTATATTTATTTTTCATTATTCTTTTTGTATTTTGTTTAAAAAAAAATTCCAACACTTTGGGTTGCCCGGCTAATGATCTTTCAAAATACTTTTGGCCTTTCTGTGGTTCCATTCAAAAGCTACCTTAAATGGGTGCCCAATAAAGGTTTATAGGCTCCAAGAGGCTATCTAAGGATCATTTTTTTATAGTGGCATATTATCTCAATGAACAATCAATGAAACGCCTACATCCTCTCCAAGACTCACAAAACTAACTTTTTTCGCTTCGACTAACATACGGAGCAAGTTCTAGACTAAGACACGATAGCACGAAATATAATCAAGCCTCACATTACACAATGCACATGAATCACTCTGGACGGATCAAACCCGACACTCTAGTTAAACAACTAAGCACATCCATCCTATTAATTCAACACATGGAAATTAATCATAGGAGTCAACAAATGAACTTAAGCGTCAAAAGAAAGTCACATATATTATCAAGGATTGTGGGCACATAGAACACGAAGAAGATAATCAATTCAAATATTATAGCTCTAAGTCTCGGCATAAAACATGTCAAAAAGTATTGATACTCAAGTTCTTCCACTCCATTATCAATTCTAAAGAAGAAAGAAAAGGAAAATTGTTTAGCATTTTTTTAGACTTTAATCCCTCAAGAAAACTATAAAAAAAATCCATCTTCGGGAAAAGTCCAAAAATTTTGAAAATGCTACCTAAAAAAATTACTACTCGGTTCAAAGAAAATTGGCATCCTCTAGAAAGAACCTTGGTTTAAAGAAAACATGGGATTGCACCAATACAAAAAATAACTACAATTATACAATTACAATTCTGACATCCCCACCCCATACTTAAGGATATGCACTGTCCTCAGTTGCAAAAGATCATTAAAAAAACAAAATAAAGCTCAAACGTAGAGTGGGTGTCAGAAGCTCCCTGAAAATCACTCTGGCTGCGATGAGTACTGACCTTGACCATCAGTCCTCAATGCTGATGGGTCCTCCAAAGTGACACTACATGTATCGACTACCTCTATTAGCTCACCCTCTGTATCCCGGATAGGTACAGTACTAGCAGCGCCCACAACATGCTTACCATCTCCAGCTGGGTCCTCAACTATTGTGCCCTCAATGGCACTCATATCCATTTGTACCCCAATGTGTGGTGGTAGCATCGGTCTATGAACTTACTCAAGTATCTTATCAAACTGCTCTCTCATCTAGTACTCTCTTCTCTCCTGAGCATCTAGCAATGCACGATCTCGCGCCTTCAATTCTTCCCTCAAAAAACAGATCTCATTCTCTATAGCACTCAAGAACTTATCAGAGAGTCACTACTTCACCGAGGTTAGTCTTGATACTTACTGGGCACCGTTGTGGTGTGCTCATACTACACTTCTGCACATTTTTATGTGCAGATCCAGGTTATAATTGTTAGTAGATGTGCAGATCATTGCTGGGGAGACTCAAGGCAACCTGCTGCTGCGTTCGCATGCTTTAGAGTCACCTTCCTGTTTTGTTTCTATTCAAATGTACTTACTTATTATTAGACAGTTGTATTTGGATTTGATAGAAAGATTTCGTAGAGCTTATGGCTTGTATTTACCGGGTTTTGGGAAATTTTAAATTCTGTCAAGATTTCTATATCGAGACTGTTATAATTCCTTTATTATTGTTTTCGTTCAGTGGAAATGTTAGGCTTACCTAGTCCCTAAGAATAGGTGCCATCACGGTACCCAATGGAGGGAAATTTGGGTCGTGACAAGTTGGTATCAGAGCTCTAGGTTCATAGGTGCTACGAGTCATAAGCGAGTTTGGTAGAGTCTTGCAGATCGGTACGGAAACGTCTGTACTTATATTCGAGAGGCTACAGAACTATTAGGACAATTTCACTTCCTTCATTCCTATCGTGCGAGTTCATTGATCTTAAAGGTTGAAGTTATCGTTCCATTCTCTCACCGATGGTGAGGACACGAGTTGCGGTTCCTGATGATGTTACCCGAAGAAAAAATCACAAGGGTCAGAAACTGAGGCCAACGAGGAGCACGTGCCTCAGTTAAGATGCCTACCAGAGAAGCCGTTGAGGAGTCGCCAGTAGTTCTAGTTGGGGGACAGGTACTGCGGGCGCCTATTACTACCCCAGACTTCAGGAGACCTGAGCGCAGTTTTGAGTACAATCGGTACATCAACTCAGGCAGGGTTGATTTTTGTGCATTAGTTGCTTCACATGTAAGGGGAGGAGTTCAGACTCCCACCGTCTACACTCCAGAGCAGCGAGATCATATTGGTCGGGTTCCAGTTGTCATGGAAGCATGACATGTGGTTTCAGTTCATCCCGTGGTTAGGACAGCAACATAGGAGGAAGAACACCTTACGATTTAGAGGTACTGGAAGTACCACCCTTCTATCTTTCAGTGGATTAGCGGCAGATAATGCCCAGGGTTTTCTGGAGGAGTGTCACTATATTCTTCGTACTTCGGGTATTGTGGAGATGAGCGGGATTACTTTTGTCACGTCTCAGGTCCAGAGTAGTGGGTTGATCAGCGGTGGCGGCATATGAGTTGGGGTAATCTGGCCGAGTTAGCTTCACTAGCATGGATTCAGTTTTCGAAGATGTTTTGAGGGAGGTTGCACCTCAGTTCCTTGAAATGTTCGGCGCGTGGAGTTTGAGCAGTTGCGTCAAGGCGCCATGTCACCATTGGAGTACGCCGTCAGATTCAGTGAGTCAGCCAGTTATGTGCTTCAGTTGGTTTCTTCAGTTAGGAGGCGAGTCTGTAGATTCATTTAGGGACTCAGGCATGATATTCGTTTCAGCAGAACTCAAGAGTTAGAGTCCGATGCCTCATTTCAGCAGGTAGCAGGGATCGCTCGCCGGTTAGAGAGCTTCTAGGACCAGGAGTGAGAGGACAGACGAGATCGGGAGTGAGGGTTTAGGGAGGCAAAGAGGCCTAATAGATCGGAGAAATCCACTAGTTCTTTACATGGAAGCTGGGTACCCCCACAGTAGAGATTTCGTGGGTCAGCCAATTCAGTTTGCATTACCAGCTTCGCATGGGAGCTTTCAGTTACTCATGGGCCTTAGAGGATCCATATTGTATGTTTTCCACAGCCACATCGGCAGAGAGATTGTTTTCAGTGTGGAGATGTTAGCCACAGGGTCAGAGATTGTTCCAGGATTCAGGTAGGAGTGTTATGGCAGGGTATTCAGGTGGGTAGAGGGCGCCCAAAAGGGGGAGGCCTGACCCGTTGATGTGTTGCATATAGTAGGCTAGAGGTCGTCGTGCCAGATATCATCACCCAGGTATGGATTGAGGTGCTAAAGTGGGGTACCATTGTATTTCACCATAGTCCTGTTGGTCAGGACGAATTTCCATTTTTTGTTGTTCCATTCATGAGTGTGTTTTTTGCACTCTATTTTTGTGCTTGCTCCTGTTGGGAGGTTCTATGAGTAGTAGCCCGTGTCTAACATTATTTTATTCATCCTTGCTAGTGGTGAAACTGGAAGTGAGTCCATGTCGTCCTCGTGGTAAGCTTTATGTGATTCTCCTGAGTATTTTGTTTTCAAGTTGTGATTTGATACTCCATTGAGATGTGAGTAAGTGAGTGCTATGATTTTGTTAGCCGAGATGAATTAGCGGGAGATCTCTGTTGGTATGATATATATTCGACATGTGCCATAGAGTTGAGAGCTAGACCCTCGTGATTCTTTGTGATTTTATATGTTTGGACAGGGCTTAGTACCGCGGTGGAATTTTTATCAAGATGGCATCCTTGTGATTTGTTCGTATGCTATGCTTCTTCCTTGTTATATTTCTTTTGGTAAGTCAGTATTGATAGAGAATTTTTCCTATGGACTTGTTTGATAGTACCTTTATATGCTTCTATTTTTCATACTCAGTCATTTCGTTATGTGCTTATTTAGTTTAGTTTGCGGGATGTGTGCCTGGTGGTGTTAGCTGTGACTCGGTGATTTGGGTGTCTAATGATGAGGTTTTCGTGTTTATTGCATCATTATTGGTATTATGGGATTTGTAAATAGAGTTCTTCCATATATGGGACAAATTGCCAATGTTTAGTTAATTTCGGGCAGTTATTGTGATCAAAAGTGCTATTGAGCATATGTGTGATGTGCTATGCTGTGAGGTCGTGCTTTATGGGCGTAGGCCTGAGTTGATGTATCTGGTTGAGGCTAATGTCAGATATGTATTTAGAATCGGGTCTTTTGGAAATGAGTAGAAGGTGAGGAATTGAGGTATGAGGCTTATCGATGATGAAGATGAGGCTATATGGCAGTTATGATGGTGTCATCAGGCTTATGTAGGTTGGGGTGACATGGGATCACCCGCGGGTGTGTGTTGGATGTGCTCAATGAGTGATTGGATGAGTTCAAAAAGTAAATCTTAGCACGTTCGAGGATGAACGTTTGATTAAGAGGGGGAGATTGTGATGACCCAAAAGGTTAGCCCGTATTTTCTAGCTAATTCTGTGTTTTGAGGTCGTGAAAACCTCCTTCTATCTCACCTCGATTTGCATGCGCAGCCCGGGCGTGTATCCGGGAAGCCTTTATGTGAAAACTGATAAAAATGATAATTTTTGTATTAGAAATTTGAATAAAGTTGACTTCAGTCAATGTTTTTTGGTAAATGGACCCGGACCCGTGATTTGACGGTCCCGGACGGTCTGTATGAAAATATGGGACTTGGGCGTATGCCCTGAATCGAATTCCGAGGTTCCAAGTCCGAGAAATTAATTTTTAAAGAAAATAGTTTTCTGAAAAATATAAAAAATTTTGAAAATGAAATTTTAGGTGAAACCTGTGATATCGGGCTCGTATTATTGTTCCGGAGCCCGGTACAGGTTCGACATGATTTATATGTGTTATCTGTGAAATTTGGTAAGAAACGGACTTAGTTTGATGTGATTCAGACCTTAAATGCAAAACTTAATATTTATAGAAGTTTTGAGGAATTTCATGGATTTTTACTTTAATTCATCGTTTTAGTGTTGTTTTATGCAGTTTTAAACCTCGAGCGAGTCCGTGGTAGGTTATATGACTTGTGTGTGTGGTTGGACGGGGTCCTGGGGGCCTCGGGTATGTTTCGGATGCCTATCGGATGTTATTAGAACTTGGAAGACAGCTAAACCATTGCTGGTTCTGGTGTCTCGCACATGCAATGGACCTTCCGCAGGTGCGGACACACAGTTGCGACGAGGAGCTCGCAGGTGTGGACTTGGCCCAATCCCCCAATCCTCGCAGGTGGGGTTTGTTTTTTGCAGATGCGGAGCCGCAGGTGCAGCCTTTTGACCGTAGGTACAACCCCAGTCCTTTTAGTGCATTTTTGCACTTGCGATGGTATTTTCGCAGGTGCGGTACCTGGGGCACAGGTGCGGATATTGCTGGGCAATTATATCAGATTCGAGGGCTTAATCCTATTTTCACCATTTCGAATTTTGGAGCTTGGGAAGCAAATTTTTGAAGACCATTGCACCTGGGTAACTTGGGTAAGTGATTTATAACCTACTTAGATCAATTTCCATGATTCCTAACTTAAATCTGGTCCTTAGAATTTGAATTTGGGTGGATGATTTGGGAAAAAATTGATAAACTTCATAGACCAAATTATTGAGTTTTGATTGGGTTTTTGACCTCCGATTTGAGAGATTTCATATGTTTAGACTCGTGAGTGAATGGGTGTCCGGAAAATATAATTTATTACCAGATTTCGAGGCGTGGGCCCGGGGAACTTTTTGAGCGAATTTCCTAATTTCGCGTATTAGCTTTGAACTTATTAGTTATTTTGTTTCCTCTTGATGATATTTACTCTATGCAATCGAATTGCCTAGATTTGGGCCACCCGGAGTTGGATACTCGTGGCAAGAGCGTGGTTTTGACTTGATTAGCGCAGTCAAGGTAAGTATCTTGCCTAACCTTGTGTGGGGGAACTACCCCTTAGGATTGAGTCTTCTATGTGGATTGTAGTCCGCGTACGCGAGGTGACGAGTGCGTACTCGGACTTATTTGCAAATAGATTGCCCTTCAGGGATTTCTGGGTCCTTATGTTCCACGCGTTTGAATTGAATCGTTATATTTAAATTCTTGATTTTTAGTTTCATCTCTCCCTGCTCAAATTAGAAGTACTTTCCTAGCATTCCTTGTATCTTATATGATCTTAGTTGACTTAAATGAAGACCTTGTTTTTCCTACCGTTATACTATATCTTTCTTCATACGCTTCCTCTGTGACTAAAACTAGAATAATCTCGCTCTATAAATGACTAACAAGTAATTGGAATATCTATATGTTGGTCCAGCATGCCCGTGGGTCGTACATTGCGATTTAAATGATTTTCCTCTTAAGTACTACTTAGGTTTAATTGATGACCGCCCATGTTGATGGTATTCTTTGATGCTGCCTATTTACTGAGCATTTTTTCAAACTGAGTTTATTCGGTGAAGCTAATTGTCTAAGTGAGATTGGTTATAGTTGATTCTCTTGCCGGACGATTTGGTTTCTTGGCTGCGAACTTGAATATATAGAATTGTTGCTATATTTGTCATGTTTTCCCTTAGTTATATTGTCTTCTCTTTGTGCTTGGAATTCCTTTCAGTGGCTACTTCTTATGAGTGAGTTTTTACCATTTTTGTGATTTAAGTCTTGGTATTGTTTTGCTCATCGTACTTTGCATTCGGTCTTATTTGCTTTTGTGATGGTTGTGGCGATATATGTTGTTTCTATCGCATTCTTGTTATTTCCCTCAGTGGCTGCATTACATATTTAAATTGGGACTACGGACCGAGATACGAGAGCTTTCCCCATGTATTGCACTGCATATTGAAATTGGGACTACGGACAGAGATCCGGGAGCTTTCCCCCTGTACTGCACTGCATATTTAAATTGGGACTACGGACCGAGATACGAGAGCTTTCCCCCTATACTGCGCTGCATATTTAAATTGGGACTACTGACAGAGATCCGGGAGCTTTCCCCCTGTACTGCATCGCATATTTAAATTGGGACTACAGACAGTGATCCGGGAGCTTTCCCCATGTACTACATCACATATTTAAATTGGGACTACGGACGAGATTCTGGGAGCTTTCCCCCTGTACTGCATTGCATGACAAATTCTGAGTTGCAGACTGAGTTTCAGAGGTTTTATCATTGAGGAGATTTGGATCGAGGAATATATATATATATTGAAAAGTATAGCTGAAAATCAATTATATCCAGGAAAAGTTATGTCTGAAGGACTTCTATTTCGAAATTATATTTGAAAAGTATTTGTCTTGCAGAAAAATGATATTTGAAAGATTAGTATTTGGGAAAATATATTTGAACATCACATATTTTGATGATATTTGAAAGAGCAGTATTTGAAAAAGTATATTTGAACACCACGTATTTTGATGATATTTGAAATAGCAGTATTTGGGAAAGTATATTTGAACACCACGTATTTGAAGAGACTATGTTTTAAGGATTTCTCTTTATAAAAGTATATAAATATACATTTAGAGAAAGTATGTTTCAAGGAAGAAATTCTTTATTCCGAAATGATTATATCTTTATGTTTTCAAAATAAACTCACGATTTAAAGGTTTTCACTCGAAGGTTTGACCAGTTTTATTGAGTTTATTGGCTAATTCCTGACGTGAATAAATTGATGCAGTGCTGAGTTGCTAGTGCTTTTATTGAGTTGTGATTCCCGCCATTTGGATTGCATTCTTTCCATTCTCTTTGCGTATTTCTATTATGTTGTCCGTTGATCGTAATTATTGAATTTTCTTCCGTATTATTCGATCATATCGTTAATTATATTGAAAAATCTTTAGATAGATATTATGTTTCGGTCATTTATACATTTATGCCTTTTTACTTATTAGACCGGTGGTGTCTTGACTAGTCCTCGTCACTACTTCACCGAGGTTAGTCTTGATACTTACTGGGCACCGCTGTGGTGTGCTCATACTGCACTTCTGCACATTTTTGTGTGCAGATCCAGGTTATTATTGTTAGTAGCTGCGCAGATCATTGCTGGGGAGACTCAAGGCAACCTGTTGCTGCGTTCACAAGCTTCAAAGTCACCTTCCTGTTTTATTTCTATTCAAATGTACTTAATTATTACTAGACAGTTGTATTTGGATTTGATAGAAAGATTTCGTAGAGCTTATGACTTGTATTTACCGGGTTTTGGGAAATTGTAAACTCTGTCAAGATGTCTATATCGAGACTGTTATAATTCCTTTATTATTGTTGTCGTTCAGTGGAAATGTTAGGCTTATCTAGTCCCTAAGACTAGGTGCCATCACGATACCCAACGGAGGGAAGTTTGGGTCTTGACAACGGATAAGTGACACGCCTTCCCAAAAACCAATTTATACGGCGACATGCCAATTGGAGTTTTGAAAGCGATACAATAGGTTCAGAGTGCATCATCTAACTTTCTTTCCCAATCAATTCTTGTAGAATTCACGGTCTTTGTCAAAACACTTTTTATCTCTCTGTTTGAAACCTGCACTTGCCCATTTGTTTGTGGGTGATATGGGGTGCCAACCTTATGGCGCACACCCTATTTTCTAACAACTTTGTGAAGGCTCGGTTGCAGAAGGGAGTGCCTCCATCACTGATTATTGCCCTTGGAGTTCCAAACAGGGTGAATATATTCTTTCTTTAAAAAACAATGACCCCTTTGCACCATTTGTAGGGAGTGCCACAGCTTCCAGCCATTTTGATACATAGTCCACAGCTACGAGTATGTACTTGTGCCATATGAGCTGAAAAAGGCCATATGAAATTGATTCCCCATGCATCAAACACTTCTTCCTCTTGAATTGGTTTCATGGGCATCTTATGTCGGCGGGAAATGTTCCCGGTCCGTTGGCATTCATCACAACACTTCACCCAGAAGTGTGCATCTTTGAACAATGTCGGCCAAAAGAAACCCGATTCCAACAGTTTTGCAGCTTTCCTTACTCCCTTGAAATGGCCACCATATGGGGATGCATGACAAGCCTGCAAAATAGAATATTGGCTTATCTCGGGAATACGTCCCTGGATCATATTATCAACACAAATCCTGAACACTTAAAGCTCATCCCAAAAGTAGATACAACAATCACGGAAAAAAATTTTCGTTTGTACAGAGGATAAGTCATGGGGGATAATACCACTCGCCAGGTATTTTGAAATATTTGCATACCATGGCGCTACCTCAAAGCTTGTAGCCACTAGTTGTTCATCCGGGAAAGTTTCCACAATCTCTTCTACCTCAACCTTATTCTACGCTCCTTCCAACCTAGTAAAGTGATCTGCCATTTGGTTCTCCGTTCCCTTTCTGTCACGGATTTCCAAGTCGAATTCTTGTAGTAGCAGCACCCATTGAATCAGGCGCGGCTTTGAATCTTTCTTCTCAATTAGGTACCTGAGAGCAGCATGGTCAGTATAAACATTTACCTTCGAGCCTATCAGGTATGAGCTGAATTTGTCAAATGCGAACACCACTACTAGTATTTACTTCTTGGTCACTGTGTAGTTTAGTTGGGCACCACTCAGGGTTCTACTTTCATAGTAGATTAGGTGTATGTCCTTCTCCTTTCGCTTCCCCACATTGCTCCCACAACATAATCACTTGCATTGCACATCAGCTCAAATGGTTGATCCCAGTCGGGAGCAACTATGATAGGTGAAGAGCTATATTTTTCCTCAAAAGATACCCTGGTGTCATCAAAAAACACAAAGGGAGGATCTTTTTCAAGCAATTTACAAAAAAGGTTAGCAATCTTGGAAAATCTTTTATAAATTTCCTATAGAAACCGGCGTGACCAAGGAAACTTCTTATTGCCTTGACGGAAGTGGGTGGTGGCAACTTCTATATTACATCAACTTTAGCACGGTCCACCTTGATGCCCTTAGTTGACACTAGGTGACCCAATACTATACCTTCTTGTACCATAAAATGGCATTTTTCCCAGTTCAGTACCAGATTAGTCTCCATACACCTCTTCAATACTCTATTCAAGTTCATAAGGCAATCATCAAATGAGTTCCTCACCACTGAGAAGTCATCCATGAAAACCTCATTCATTTCCTCTACCATATCCGTGAAGATGGTCATCATGCACTATTGGAATGTGGCGAGTGCATTGCATATGGCAAACGACATTCTCCGGAAAGAGTATATGCCATATGGACAGGTGAATGACATTTTCTCTCTATCCTCCAGGGCAATAGAGATATGTTTATACCCCGAGTATCGATCCATGAAGCAAAAGTGGGACCTCCCTGCCAATCTATCTAACATCTAATCAATGAACGACAAGGGAAAATGGTCTTTTCGGGTGGCCTTTTTCAATCTTCTATAGTCCATACAAATTCGCCATCCCGTGACTATTTGTATTAAGATCAACTCGTCGTTCCCGTTTTGCAAAACAATAATTCCACCTTTCTTTGGCACACACTGAACTGGGCTAACCTAGTTGTTATCATAGATGGGAAAATTGATTCTCGCATATAACCACTTGATCACTTCCTTCTTCACGACTTCTTTAATTTTGGGGTTCAACCTTCTTTGATATTCTCTAGAAGGTTTGTTCCCATCTTCCAGTAGAACGTTATGCATACAGAAGGCCAGGATGATACCTTTAATATCTGCAATGGTTCAACTAACTACAGTCTTGCACTTTTTCAACAACTGCAAAAGATGTTCTATCTACAGATCTAACAAACCATATGGGATAATAATAGGTAAATTTGAGTTAGTTACCAAGAAATCATACCCGGGGTGAGATGATAGCGGTTTCAGCTCCAACTGTGGTGGCTCTTTGATCGATGGCTTAGCTGGAGGGGTCTTTCTTTCTTCTAAGTGTAAAGGCTTGAATGCGACCTCTTTTTTCCAGTACCCCTGTCCTTCAAGAGCCAACACCCACTCCGCCAAATCTTCACCATTCACCTTTTCTAAGTTCACGAGGCAGGTCGCAAGTGGTCTTTTGCATTAAGTGCCTCATCATCTTCCTCCATGATCACATCCACAACTTCTATCAAAGAGAAATTTTCAAACTCACTCGGTCGCCACATAGACTTTTGCACATTAAATATTATTTCTTCATTATTTATCCTCGTCTTCAGCTCCCTAGTTTCAAAATCAATCACAGCTCTTCCTCTAGCCAAGAACAGCCTTCCCAAACTTATGGGAATCTCCTCAGCAACCTGGCAGTCCAGAATGACAAAATCTGTCGGAAACACAACTTGCACAAGTACATCGCCAAGCATATCTGCTGGACTTTTCACCGTTCGGTCAGCTAGTTGTAGTGACATGGAGGTGGGCCTTGCTCTTCCAATGCCTAACATTTTATAGATAGACAATGGCATCAGATTTATCTTCGTCCCCAAATCACACAATGTTTTGGCGAATGCAAAGCTACCTGTGGTGCATGGAATTGTGAAGCTTCCATGGTTGGATAGCTTCTCAGCTATAGATCTTATCACAACAGCACTGCAGGTCTGAGTCAATGTCATTGTTTCCAAGTCTTGAAAGTCGAACTTGCAAGACATCAAGTCCTTCATCATTTTT
Organism: Nicotiana knightiana; assembly: GCA_005239525.1. Taxonomy (NCBI): domain Eukaryota; kingdom Viridiplantae; phylum Streptophyta; class Magnoliopsida; order Solanales; family Solanaceae; genus Nicotiana; species Nicotiana knightiana. Next base: position 87,629 of record ML387427.1, on the reverse strand, counting down.
GCATAACCGGGCATCTCCCTCAATGCATCAGTTAGGGGAATGTTTACCTGAATTTGACTCAACATGTCCATGAATTTTTTGTACTGCCCATCCTTTTGATATTTAGACAACCTCTGCGGGAAGGGTGTTGGAGGTCACTTCCTTCTTGTGACTTGAGTTAGATCCTGCCCCGGCACTTTTTATGATGTAGTATCCTTTATGACCTTTTTTTCTTTTCTTGTTTCCTCTTGTTCATGTTGTACTGTGACCTTTGTTAACCCTGTTTAATTGTCCACCTCGATTGGTACTGGCACAATTATTTCAGTTGGTTGGCTTTCACAAGAAATTTTTTGTCTAGATCAAGATCTCTACCATTTCTTAGACTCACCGCCATAAGCTACTTTGGGCCCTACTCTCTCGGATTGACATGTGTGTCCGCAGGTAATTCCTCTTGGGGACGATTATTCAAATCCATCAATATCTGCCCTAATTGAGTCTCAATGCCTTTTATCGCTGAGTCATGTGCTTCAACCTTCTCTTGCATTTTTTCATTGGACCCGATCAATTGTTGCAGTATTCCTTTAATTTCAGATGACCCATCATGTTGTCTCATTATTTGTTGTTGTTGAGGTTGTTGATAAGCTAGTTGATGATTTTTCTTATTGTATCCTTGTTGCCTTCGGTAAGGCACAACTTGAATCTGTGGTCGCGTAGCTCCAGGATTGTTGTTGTTATTGTACTGATGTTGTGCTAGTCTGCACTGCTGATTCTGCTGCTCCCAATTTTGACCACCTTGCCTCTAGCCTCCATAGTTACCCACATAATTCATGTTCTCATGATAGTTTGAGTGTCACTTTCACCACTCCACGAGCATACATATGGTTGGTTAATGCATGGTATGTATAAGCCTAAATTAGTCGTGTCAACTATGTGCACTTGCTTTTTGCCCGACTCATCAATCGTTTTAGTGAGGATACTCAATTGCGTCCTCACAATAGCCATATTCTCAGCCATGGAGTTGTTTGGGTCTCGGGATACTGAGTGAACTACCGGAGTGATTGTAGAGTCCCTTGTCATCCATCTTGAGTTTTGAGCCATTTTATTTGGCAAAACCTTATACTCTCTGAATGATTTGCTCAAAAATGCTCCACCTGCTGAAGCGTCAACATTGGCTTTCAAGTTGTCTGCCAATCCCATGTAAAATCTTTGTCCCAACGTATGATCCGGAATGCTATAGTGTGGACACTTAACTAGCATCCCTTTGAGTCTCTTGCAATGTTTCCGCTGGTTTGTTCCTGAAGCTCAAGACCTCATCAACTTGCTTGACAGTCTTGTTGGGTGGGTAGAATTTGTTAAAAAATTGCTTGACTAATTCCTCTCAAGTAGTGATAGAGTTTATGGGGAGCGAATTTAGCCAAGTCTGAGCCTCTCCGGTCACGGAGAATGGAAAGAAAAACAATCTTATTTCTTTCGGTGTCACATTTGTTAGTTTTGCATGACACAAATCGACAAGAAATTTTTCAGATGCTGCTGAGGATCTTCAATGTAAGAACCGGAGAACAATCCCTTGTTCTGCAGCCGATGTAACATGTTGTTTATGATTTGAAATGACTCCACTTGTATCCAAGGGACTGTAATTGTGGTTGCCAGATTCTCAGCGGTTGGATGTGCCTAATCATACATGGAAGCTTCTAGAACAATAAGTGCCACACCCCGATTGTTCGGGTCATTCACAATGTTTCTGTTATTTTGATTATTATTCGCATTCCTTATGTCTAGTTCGATTCGTTCTGTTGAGTTATATTGTCATTTGTCTTTCTTGTTTACTCGATTTAGTGCCTTGAAAGTTTCCTTAGGGTCCGGTAATGCTTCATATCATTCATCAATTCTTGAGGATTTTCCAGGCATGAACATGTAACACACAAGACTACAAATGTTAGAGTTTCAATATAATGAATTTCAAGTCGAGAAAGATGACTAAACTAAAAATTCTAGAAATTTGTCTAGCCGTAATTAATAACACCATTAATTCTCCGGTAACAGTGCCAAAATTTGATCATGCTCAACTATGCCATATAGAAAGGACAAAGCGCGGTCATTGCAAATATAATCTGATTTACAAGTTCGTAGTCGAATCCCACAGAGAATTAACCTACTAATCACAACTGCTAGTTTCGCAAGAATTCAAGTAATCAACTTCCAGAAATATTCAATAATGATTTGAGTACTTTCTAACTAAAACCAAGGTAATTAAAAAGCTGCAATTTTATTACTAACAAAGCAAATAATGTAGACAAGATTGGAAAGGTCTAGGGTTACGATTTTCCCTCTCATCGGAATCCTCCCCGCCACGTCTCATATAAATTCGCCTAAATATTCTGTACCAATCGTGAGCACTTTATGTGTCGTAATTCTCTTCTGATCAAATACAACAATTTACTAGACGTATTCTTATGAACTACGCTAGCTGACACTAATTTACCGCTTACTAATATCGCACCAAAGTTTCATTATTCCTAATCCCACCTTTAAACCCTCTGTATTGATTCCTCATATACGTTAGGAGTGATGTTGTTCAACGACTACCTAAATGTGTACCCTTTTCCACGCAATACACACTAAATAGGCACAGTCAATTGAGGGCCCTTTAATCAACCACAATAATCACGTAATTGAACAAGTAGAGAAAATCCAATGGCAAACTTACATTAAACGCAACAAAAATTCATCCTCCAAGACGTTCCATCAAACTCTAGATGAAGGGTTTAGCTACTCATAATATTATGTAAGATTACAATACAAAAAGTCATAACAACCAATGGAAATATGAAGAAGGAAGTGAAAAACCCGTAGAAGAATTCTCTGCCTTGCTCTTTTCTTTATGTTCTTGCCTCCTCCCGTTCGATCCTCCTCTTTTATAACGTTCAATCCCCATCAAAAGTGATTTTAAGGACTATTTATATGGGATAGGGTTAGCATGCAGCGAAATAATACATGCCAATTTGGAAAAGACTTTTCAGGTTAGCGCGTTCACTCTCTCGTTCGCACGCGAGAGTGAACGAGCGAAGTGTTTCTCTTTTTCTTTTCCTTCTAGGTCTCTCATGCAGTTTCATGCCTTTTTTTCCATAATCCGTTATTTTTTCTCAACATTTTCCTCAGCTAGCTCGTTCACTCTCTCGTGTGCACGCTAGAGTGAACTAGAAAACTCCTTTTTTTTTTGTTTTTTGGTCCCGAATCAGCTTCTTTTGCTCACTTTTCGTCCAACTCGCTCCTACACATAAGAATGTATGTAATGAGCATAATTCACTAGAAAAATCATATAACCTACCGTAACCATACAAGTTATGAGATGAAATCACAATGAAAAATATGCATTTTTGGCTGTTTATCAATATGATTAGAAGGTTGAGAGACACAAAGCCTAAAAATGCAATTCACAAATAGATTCCGCATATTACTCGAATTGTGGTCTATTGGAAAATATAGAAATGATGATTTTCATGCAAATATGATACACAGAAGAAAATGTGGCAGAGAAGTATGAAACACCAGATTGTCCGTCCACCGTTAATCTCCTCCACCATGGCTAATACCATCTCATGTGGATGCCACCCTTACCGCAAATAGTTATCTTCCCCTTTTATTCGTATTCTTTCCCTATTCAAAATCACCAGCACCTCCACTAGTTTTTAGCAACTCGCCATAACCCATTTGTTCATTCGATTTCTCTAAAATAAAAACCAAAACGTAATTCCCACATACAAAAATCACTCGCATGCGCCAAACTCTACGGTTCCCTCTCCAATTTTAACTTCGTCTCCCACAAATCCATATTTTTCTTGAAGATGATTAACGGCCGAGGAACAATTTTGGACCACTTTTATAACATTAGGGGTATTAGACCGATAGCATGTGGAAGGCAAATCTTGTTCTTTTCAAATGGTAGACGAACAAATTTAACCATTTTCCCAAAAAAAAAAATAGATTAAATTAAAGTATCACGGACTTGTACTCCTTACATCCCAAAAAGAGTCCTAAAAAATTAAAGACAAGTTTCTTTTTAATGAAATATACATATTTACAAATTATATAAAAGAAGTACATAACGAGAGTTTACTTTCAAAACTACCTGACTGCCTTTACATAAATCATTTAAAAATCAAGAAATTATACAATTTAGGCAGAAGTCCATGATAAAGGAATTTTCGTCACTTTTGTCTACTTCTAGTTTATTACTACTCTTTAAGTTAGAGAGGTATTCAAGAGTAAAAGAATACACCAAAATATTGTTGGGATATACTACTAACCATGCGGTTTAAATATAGTATTTTTGTTTTATTTTTTATGGAATAATTATTTATTTAATTTATTCAATTAAATAAAGTACTATTTTAAATAGATTATTTGTTACATGTGCGTCCTTTTAGTTATGTGGTAGACAATTTAGTGTATGGAGTCTTAGCTCATGCACAAAAGATTAAATTATCGATTCTCATAATTAATAAACTATGTTCACAACCTAAGATATCATTGGGCAAAATATCTTGATGATTGTAGCACAAGATTGTAGTATAATTTGTCTTGATTATGGGAGTGGTTTTACTCCGACTTCTTGTGATAGTATACTTAGTGTATATTGAACGGGCCAAGTAGAGAAAATATATTTTTGTACTGAATATATATAAAATATTTTTCTCTAATTCATTAAATGAGCTTCTACTCCTAATCTTGATATAATTATTATGAGCAATGTGATTTGTTTATTATTTTGATTTATCAAAAGGTACAACTCTATTTAGAGTTATAGTATGCCTAATAGATTGGACAATAACGAAATAGCATTTGTGAAACAATAATTAGTTGTTAGAATCTATGACTCGTTTTGAGTTTGATGATACCCCTTTACGTAAGCTTATAAGTTTTCATGTGAAAACCCAACCGGTGGATTTTGTATTCGTCATATGCAATAGTTTAAGCGGAATTATAAAGGATCTAATTAGTTGATTAAATTAAATTTTCAGTGATTTAATTTAATTAACTGGTATTTGGTATCTTAAAATGGGGAGTTAAAATAAGTGTTAGTGAATTTTCGAAATTCATTTTGAGGAGTTCAATTGCAGTTTTTAGTTGAATAAAACACAATTAATTATAGTAAGAATTAATTCATGCAAATTTCGAATTAATACTATAATTAGTAGCCTCTTATTATTTATGTGGTCCTTGCTATACCTAGCAAAAACCTGGACTGACTTGGGTAAAAAGTGACTTGGGAGAAAAGTCATCCAGTAGAGTTAGAGTAGAATTCTACTTGTGCAAGTAGAAGCCTATACATTTTTTGAGCCCTAATTTTGGCTGAAAACGAATCTACTTGAGGAAGACAATTTTCACCCAATAAATCACCTTTCAGAGTTGTATTGTTCTTGACCACTCAAAGAAAATACCTCCAAGGTCTTAATAGGACCATAGCAGAAGACTGCAGCCTTGGATTCTTGCTGTGTAGAGGATTTGAGCAACGATTTCAAGAGGTTAGTGCTTCTAATCTAATAATTATATCATTGTCTAGTTTACATGTAATTGATGCCTGGTTTGTTTACTTTCTTCTGTTGCGCATGTTATAACAATTGGTATCGGACGCCATCTTACATCTAACTAGATAATGTAATACAACATTAATAGAATAATATTAAAACGTGTTGTTTAATGATACATGTTTGATATGATTATTCTATTCCAAAACCGTGACAGTTTTATTAGCATCTTAATTATGAAATTATGAGTTAATGTACATATGCACAAACAGTGGTGTTATATTTAATAACAATATGCTTTATTACGTTTTTGTTGAATAACTGTGATGACCCAAAGGGGTCATCTTATGTTTTAGAACTCAATTCTGCTCTCTTTAACCTTAAAATCTCATGTTTACCCTCCTCGACTTACATGCTGTCTGGACATGTTTCCGAAAAGCTTTTATGTTGAAAATTGATGAAGTAATAATGTTTGACCTTAAAAGTTGATTTTAGTTTACTTTGGTCAATTGTTTGAGTAGACGGGCCAAGACATGTTTTTTGATGGTCCCGGTGGGTCCAAGTAAAATATGGGACCTGGGCGTATTCCCGGAATCGAATTCCGAGGTCCCTAGCTCAGGATATGAATTTTTATTGAAAATTGAAAGACTAAAATTTTAATGGTTTTTATAATTTAGCTAATGTTTGATATTGTTGGTAGCACGTCCGTATTTTGGTTCTGGAGCCCGGTACATGTTTGTTATGATATTTGTACCTTATCTGTGAGATTTGGTGAGAAACAGAACTTATTTGATGTGATTCGTACATCCGGTGGTAAAAAAATAGAAAATTTAAAGTGTTCTTGTGAATTTCATGTGTTTGGTGCTAAATTCATAGTTCTAGGTGTTATTTTGGCAATTTGATTGCACGAACAAGCTCGTATGATGTTTTTACACTTGTGTGCATGTTTAGTTTTGAGTCGCGAGGACTCGGGTGAGTTTCGGATAAGCTACAGAGTGAAATGAACTTAGGAAAAAATACCTGATGTGCTTCAAGTCTGCAGGTCTAGCAATTGCGAGGTCATGCTCGCATTTGCTTAGAATCATCACCTTTGCAAGCATGGGCTGGGACTGGAGATTCTCGCATTTGCGAGGTTTATGCAGCATTTGTGGAAGTCAAATGTTTGCAATTACGAGCAAATGGTTCGATTTTGCGAAGGTTGCAGAAATGCAAGGGTTTCACATTTGTGATATTTTTCTCGCATTTGCGAGCTTCGCAATTACGAAGCTCAGGACGCAAATGCGACATCTACAGTTGGTAAATCTTGACTTAGACATGATTTTTCTCATTTTCAAAACTTTCAAACACAAAAAACCCTCTAGGCGATTTTCCAAAGACCACTTCTTCCCCAAATCATAGGTAAGTAATTCTTAACTCATTCTTTCAATCTTTCACTTCACTTTACTAAATTTCAACCTAAAATCTAGGAATATCATGGTAGAAATTAGGGGTTTGGTTAGAATTAGTGATTTTTGAGAAATTGGAAATTAGACCTCAATTTGGGGTCGAATTTCGAAACTAGTTACATATTCGAGCTCGGGGGTGAATAGATTTTGGTTCAAACCTCGAGTTTTGACCAAGCGGGCCCGGGGTCGATTTTTGACTTTTTGCAGGAAAGTTTGGTATACCTAAATTTATGTATTGAAATTGATTTCTTTAGGAATATTTAATGTTATTAAGTTAATTATGTCTAGATATGAGTGGTTCGAATGTGGAAACTAGAGAAAAAGTGGTAATTGAGCAGTGAGTGGCATGTGGATCGAGGTAACTGTTGTGTCTAACCTTGACTTGAGGGAACTTGGAACCCTCAGACTATGTGATTATGTGAAATCCATGTGAGTGGCGTATATGTGAGGTGATAAGTGCTTATTCGTCGCCAAATTATCTGTTTTTCTTGATTTACTACTATCCTTTAGTTGTTTCATTCCATGTCTTAATTGATATATGCTCTAAATTTTTCCATTCTTAACTACTACGTGTTAATTAATATCTTCTCCTGCTAGCTATGTAAGTTCTTTCCATAGGTCCACTAATCCCTACTAGTTGCTTAATATGAATTGTTTGCACCTTTTAAATTGTAAACTATTGGATTGTTCTCGCCGTGTAGTATTATTTGAAGTAGATTTTGCGTTAATCAAGGTTTCTTTTGCTTGGTTCAGTTTGGTCATTTATCGTATAGGCCTTGTGATTTAGAGTGTAAATTGACTGTGTACATTGAGTGTTTGGTACTGATATAGTAGGATCGGGCTGCACGCCGCAGCAGGAGGAATAAGGGAGGATTAATTCGAGGAACAAGGGGGAATATGTTTATACGGTGGGATCGGTTTGCACGCCGCAACATGAGGAATAAGGATGGATTGATATGGTCAAATAAGGGTGAATTATCCTAGTGTTATTGACATATGGTGGGATCCGGTTGCGTCGCAATATATATATATATATATATATATATATATATATATATATATATATATATATACATAAAATTTATTGTTATTGTTATTGCTACGGAGAAATAAGGGAGAATTTTATGATGTCCGGTGGGATCGGGTTGTGCGCCCCAAAAAAACTATATGTTTCTATTTCCTGAACTACATTTCATTCCAATATTTCATTAATTTCTGATATAGTAAGGATTAGTAATTTTGGACGACACTAGTACACTATAGAGGATGTGATTACCGGTTTTAGTTGGCTATTTTGTTCTATCCTGTATTTCTATTATTCTGTCATTTATATACTGCGTATAGGTTTTGTATAGATTCCTAGCCTTAGACTCATCATTACCACGTCGAGGTTAGGCTCAGCACTTACCAGTACATAGGGTCGGTTGTATTGATACTACATTCTGCACATTGTGCAGATTTTGGAGACGGTCCCAGCAGCGGTCATTAGTGAGCTTGGATCGGATATCTGTGGAGACTTGAGGTGCTGCTGTTCAGCGCCCGCAGCACCTGGAGTCCCCATCCTCTTTTCTTTTAGATGTATAACTTCATTCAGAGAGCTTTATACTTATTTCGTACCTTTATATGTATTACTTTAGAAGCTTGTGAACTCGTGATACCAAATTTAGGGAATTGTAATAGAAGATTGACTGTGTAATTTTCGTATTCGTACTTAGAACATATATGTTATTTTATTTTGTTATCAATGTTACTTTTTAAACCGCTAAAAGAAGTAAATAAATGCTCTAGTGTTGTCTTGCCTAGCAATTGAACTCTTAGACGCCATCACGATCCCGACAATGGGAATTCTGAGTCGTGACAAGTCGGTATCAGGGAAATAGGTTACATAGGTCTCACGAGTCACGAGCAAACATAGTAGAGTCTGGGGGATCAGTACGGAGACGTATGTACTTATCTCCTAGAGGCTATTAAGTTTAGGAACTAATCCCACTTTAATTCAACTCTATCGTGCGATTTGGTTTTCTCAATACTGATTGAACTCGTTCTTATTCTCTCGAAGATGGCGAGAACGCGTACTGCTTCTTCAGCCGAGCTGCAGCCAGAGCCTCCAGCAGTGGCTCCTACAAGGGGCAGAGGTCGAGGCCGAGGCCGTGCCAGAGGCCGAGGTAGGGGCAGGGCTCAGCCTAGAGTCCGAGCAACAAGCCTAGTTGTGGAGCCTCAGGTATAGTTCGATGAGGAGGTTCTAGCTTAGACTATTCCCGTCGGACAAACTTAGGTCCCGGAGGGGTTTATTGCCACCCAGGGCTTCAGGATGCTTTGGCCCGATTAGTAGGCCTTATGGAGAGTGTGGCCCAGACTGGCGCATTCCCCATGGGACCAGCCATATCTCAGGATGTATGAGGAGCCCAAACTCCTGCTACTCACACTCCGGAGCAGATGACTCCCTAGTTTCAGACTCCAACAGCTTATCCAGCCGGAGTAGTCCAGCCGGTTGCTCCGGCACAGCCCGGTGATGGATCAGTTATGTCTTTTGAGGCCTTATGGAGATTGGATAGGTTTACCAAGCTCTTTCCAGTTCATTTAAGTGGTGCTACTTCAGAGGATCCCTAGGAGTATCTTGATAGCTGTCGTGAGGTTCTTCGGAACATGGGTATATTGGAGACCAATGGGGTCGACTTTGCTGCTTTTCAGATGACTGGTTCCGCCAAGAAATGGTGGAGGGATTATTTGTAGACCAAACCAGCTGGGTCACCTACTCTTACTTGGGATTAGTTCTCACATCTCTTCTTAGAGAAGTTTCTGCCTATCACCTTGAGAGAGGAGCGCCACTGTCACTTCAAGCGTCTCCAGCAAGCCAGCATGGCTGTTACTCAGTAGGAGACCCGTTTTGTGGATCTGGCCCGTCATGCTATTCTTCAACTTCCTACCGATAGAGAGAGAATATGAGGAGGTTTATTCAGGGACTTGCTCAGACTATTAGATTGCAGATGGCTAAGGAGACTAGGAGCGAGATTTCTTTTCAGGATGCGGCCAATATCGCCAGACGAGTCGTGATGTTTCTTGGACAGGGAGATTAGGGGTCCGATAAGAGGCCTCGTCATTCCGGTGGGTTGAGTGGCGCCTCATCTAAAGGCAGGGGTACTTTTGCTAGAGGCAATCCTCCCAGGTCATTCCATTAAGCGCTTTAGGCATCCCACAATGCTTCATGGAGTCGTAGTTCTTGTGTGCCTCCTTTTGGGTAGCCAGCCTACAAGGCACCACCAGCTCCTATAAGGGAAACTCCTCTTCATAGTTATTATCGTGGTCAGCCGGCTCATCTGAGTCAATCTTAGTTTCCGCAGCCACAGTATCAGGATGGGTGTTTCGACTGTGGTGATTATGGGCATATTCGGAGGACCTGTCCGATATTATTGGGCGTTCAGCCACAGCATCAAGGTTCTCGTGCCATGGTTCCGGCACCAGTTGCTGCACCGCCTGCTCAGCCAACCAGAGGCAGGGGTCAGGTAGCCAGAGGTGGGGCCAGATTGTTAGAGGTGGAGGTCAGGCCGTTAGAGATAGAGGCCCGCCAGCTAGAGGTCGTCCCATGGATATGGTTCAGAGTGGTGGGGCCCAGACCCTATGTTATGCTTTTCCAGCCAGACCTGAGGGTAAGTCACCCGATACTATCATTACAGGTACTATTTCAGTTTGCAGTAGAGATGCCTCAGTTCTATTTGATCTAGGTTCTACTTACTCCTATATGTCGTCTTATTTTTATTCATATTTGGTTGTGCCTCATGATTCTTTGAGTGGTCCCATATATGTGTCCACACTTGTGGGTGATGCTATTGTTGTGGATTGTTTATATCGTTCGTGTATGATCACTATTGGAAGTCGTGAGACTAGTGTAGAACTTCTTGTCTTAGATATGGTGGATTTTGATGTCATATTGGGTATTGATTGGTTGTCACCTTATCACTCTATTTTGGACTGCCACGCCAAGACAGTGACATTAGCCTTGCCGGGGTTGCCTCGATTAGAGTGGAGAGGGACTCCTGACAATTCTATTAGCATGGTTATTTCTTATATGAAGGCTCGACGTATGGCCGAGAAGGGGTGTTTGGCCTATTGGCTATCGTGATTCTAGTGCTGAGGTTCCTTCTATGGATTATGTGCCTGTTGTTCATGAGTTTCCAGAGGTATTTCCTGCAGACCTACCAGGGATGCCACCTGACAGGGGATATTGACTTGGCTCCGAGCACTCAGCCCATTTTCATTCCTTCATACCGGATCGCCCCACTAGAGTTGAAAGAGTTGAAGGAACAGTTGCATGATTTTCTTGATAAGGGCTTCATTAGACCTAGTGTCTCGCCCTGGGGTGCACCAGTTTTGTTTGTGAAGAAGAAGGATGGGTCTATGAGGATGTGTATAGATTATCGGCAGCTAAACAAAGTCACCATCAAGAACAAGTATCTGTTGCCGAGGATTGATGATTTATTTGATCAGCTTCAGGGTGCCAAGATGTTTTCAAAGATTGATTTGAGATCTGGCTACCATCAATTGAGGATTAGGGCATCCGATGTCCCTATGACAGCTTTTCGGACGCGGTATGGGCACTATGAGTTTCTGGTGATGTCCTTTGGGTTGACCAATGCGCCAACAGCATTTACGGATTTGATGAACCGAGTGTTCAAGCCTTATTTCGATTCTTTTGTGATCATGTTTATTGATGACATCTTGATATACTCCTGCATTCCGGAGGAGCATTAGCAGCACCTTAGGACAGTGCTCCAGACTCTGAGGAATACTCAATTGCATGCTAAATTTTTGAAGTGCGTGTTTTGGTTGGATTCAGTTGCTTTCTTAGGCCACGTTGTATCAGCATAGGGTATTCAGGTAGATCCTAAGAAGATTGAGGCGGTAAGCCTTGGAGATCAAGATCTTCTTGGGTTTGGTGGGTTACTACCGTCGATTTGTGGAGGAGTTCTCATCTATAGCAGCCCCGTTGACCAGGTTGACCCAGAAGGGTGCCCCATTCATATGGTCAAACAAGTGTGAGGTGAGCTTTCAGAAGCACAAGACAGCTTTGACTACAGTCGATGTTGGTGTTACCATCAGGTTCAGGATCTTACACGATATATTGTGATACCTAAATTGTTGGGCTCAGAGCAGTATTGATGCAGGGGGCAGGGTGATTGCATATGCATCTCAGTAGTTGAAGGTTCATTAAAAGAATTACTTTGTCCATGATTTAGAGTTGGCAACCATTGTTCATACGCTGGTGATTTGGACGCACTATCTTTATGGCGTGTCGTGTGAGGTTTTCACGGATTATCGCAGCCTTCAGTATTTGTTCAAGCAAAAGGATCGCAATTTGAGGCAAAAGAGGTGGTTGGAGCTATTGAAAGACTATGGTATCTCCATCTTGTATCATCCGAAGAAGGCCAATATGGTGGCCGACGCATTGAGTAGGAAGGCAGCGAGTATGGGCAGCCTTGCGTTCATTCCGATCGGTGAGAGACTACTAGCTTCAGATGTTCAGAATTTGGCCAACTAGTTTGTGAGGTTGGATACTTCAGAGCCTATTCGGGTTCTATCTTGCACAGTTGCTTGGTATTCCTTGTTTGAGATTATCGGAGATCGACAGTATTAAGACCCTCATTTGTTGGTCCTTAGGGATACAGTGCGGCACAGTGCTGCCAAGCAAGTTACTATTGGAGCTGACAATGTTTTGGGATGTAGGGTCGCATGTGTGTGCCTAATGTTGATGCGCTTCGTGCGTTGATTCTTGAGGAGGCCCACAGTTCTCGGTATTCTATTCACCCAGGCGCCGCCAAGATATACCAGGACCTGCGACAACATTATTGGTGGAGGAGGATGAAAAAAGAATATAGTTACTGATGTAGCTGGGTGCATGAATTGTCTGCAGGTGAAGTACGGACATCAGAGACCCGGTGGTTTGCTTCAGCAAATAAAGATTCCTGAGTGGAACTGGGAGCGTATCACTATGGACTTTGTTGTTGGACTCCCACGGACTCAGAGAATGTTCGATTCCATTTGGGTCATTGTGGATAGGCTGACTAAGTCAGCACACTTCATTCCTATGGCAGTTACCTATTCTTCGGAGCAGTTGGCATAATATTATATACAGGAGATCGTCCGTCTTCACGGTGTGCCCATGTCTATCATTTCTGATTGAGGTACGCAGTTTAACTCGCATTTCTGGAGGCAGTACATCGTGAGATACGTACGCGGGTTGAGCTGAGCTCAGTGTTTCATCCTCAGACGGACGAGCAGTCTGAGCGTACTATTCAGATCTTGGAGGATATGCTCTGTGCTTGTGTTATAGACTTCGGAGGATGGTGGGATTAGTTTTTGCCCCTTGTAGAGTTCGCCTACAACAACAACTACCAGTCGAGCATCCAAATGTCTCCCTATGAGCCGTTATATTGTAGATGGTGCAGGTTGCCAGTTGGTGGTTTAAGACTTGGACAGGATCGGTTTCGCACAGCTCAGTCCAGGAAAAAGAGTTACGCGGATCATAGAGTTTGGGATGTGGCATTTAGGGTCGAGGAGAGGGTGTTGCTTTGAGTGTCATCTATGAAGGGTGTCATGAGGTTTGGGAAGAAGGGCAAGTTGAGCCCTAGATATATCGGGCCTTTTAAGATTCTCGATAGAGAGAGAGATGTGGCTTATAGACTTGCGTTGTCTCTGGGGTTATCAACAGTTCATCGAGTGTTCCATGTGTCCATGCTCCGAAAGTATCATGGTGACCCGTCCCACGTGTTAGATTTCCACTCAGTCTAATTGGACAAGGATTTGACTTATGAGGAGGAGCCGATAGCCATTCTAGACCGGTAGGTTCATCAGTTGAGGTTGAAGAGTTATTCTTCAGTTCAAGTGTAGTAAAGAGGTCAGCCTATTGAGACAGCTACTTGGGAGTCTGAGTCGGACATGCGGAGATATATCCCCACATATTCACCAGTTCAGGTACTTTTCTATGTTCGTTCGAGGATGAACGATTGTTTTAGAGTTGGAGAATGTGATGACCCAAAAGGGTCATCTTATGTTTTAGAACTCAATTTTGCGCTCTTTAAGCTTAAAAATCTCATTTTTACCCTCCTCGATTTGCGTGTGCATTCCGGACGTGTTTCCGGAAAGCTTTTATGTTGAAAATTGATGAAATAATTTTTGGCCTTAAAAGTTGATTTTAGTTGACTTCAGTCAACGTTTTGAGTAAACGGACCCGGACCCGTGTTTTTACGATTCCTTGGGTCTTTATTGAAATATGGGACCTGGGCATATGCCCGAAATCTAATTTCGAGGTCCCTAGCTCGGGATATGAATTTTTGTTGAAAAATTGAAAGACTGAAAATTTAACGGTTTTAAGAAATTGGTTAATGTTTGATCTTGTTGATATCGGGTCTGTATTTTGGTTCTTGAGCCAGGTACATGTCTGTTATGATATTTATACCTTATCTGTGAAATTTGGTGGTAAACGAAACTGATTTGAAGTTATTCGGACGTCTGGTAGTAAAAAAATAGAAAATTTGAAGTGTTCTTAGTAAAAAAAAAAAAATATTTGAAGTGTTCTTGAGAATTTCATGTGATCTGGTGCTAAATTCGTAGTTCTAGGTGTTATTTTGGCAATTTAATTGCACGAGCAAGTCTGTATGATGTTTTTACACTTGTGTGCATGTATGGTTTGGATTCCCGAGGGCTCGGGTGAGTTTCGGATAGGCTACAGAGTGAAATGAACTTAGGAAAAAATATCTGGTGTGCTTCAGGTCTGCAGGTCTAGCAATTGCGAGGGTTGGCTTGCAAATGCGACCCTCGCATTTGCGAGCATGAGTTGTGACTGTGGATTCTCGCATTTTTAGAAGTCAAATGTTCGGAATGCGAGCAAATGGTTCACATTTGCGAAGGCTGCAGAAATGCGAGGGGTTTGCATTTGTGATATTTTTCTCGTATTTGCGAGCTTCGCATTTGCGAAGTTCAGGTCCCAAATGCGACACCTGCAGCTGGTAAATCTTGACTTAGACGGGATTTTTCTCATTTCTCAAAACTTTCAAACACAAAAACCCAATAGGCAATTTTCCAAACACCACTTCTTCCCCATATCATAGGTAAGTGATCCTTAACTCGTTTCTTTCAATCTCTAACTTCACTTTACAAGATTTCAACCTAAAATCTAGGAAGTTCATGGTAAAAATTGGGTGTTTGGGTAGAATTAGGGATTTTTGGGAAATTAGAAATTAGACCTCAATTTGGGGTCGGATTTCGAAACTAGTTACATACTCAGGCTCTAGGTAAATGGGTGAATGGATTTTGGTCTGAACCTCGAGTTTTGACCAAGCAGGCCCGGGGTCGGTTTTGACTTTTTGGGGGAATGTTTGGAAAACCTAAATTTATGTATTGAAATTAATTTCTTTAGCAATATTTGATGTTATTAAGTTAATTATGGCTAGACACGAGTGGTTCGGGGGTGGAAACTAGAGGAAAATCGGTAATTGAGCAGTGATTGGCACGTGGATCGAGGTAAGTTTTATGTCTAACCTTGACCTGAGGGAATTAGAAACCCTCAGACTATGTGATTATGTGAAATCCATGTGAGCGGCGTATATGCGAGGTGACGAGTGCTTATATGTCGCCAAATTATCAGTTTTCCTTGATTTATTGCTTTCCTTTAGTTGTTTCATTCCCTGTCTTAGTTGTTATATACTCTAAATGTTTCCATGTTTAACTTCTTACGTTTTAATCAATATCTTCTCCTATTAGCTATGTTATTTCTTCCCATAGGCCCCCTAATCCCTGCTATTTTCTTAATATGACTTGTTTGCACCTTTTAAATTGTAAAGTTGGATTGGTCTCGCTATGTAGTATTATTTGAAGTAGATTTTACATTAATCAAGGTTTCCTTTGCTTGCTCCAGTTTTGTATTTATTTATCGTAAAGGCTCTATGATTTAGACTGTAAATTGACTGTGTCCATTAAGTGTTTGGTATTGATATGGTGGATTGGGATGCACGCCGCAGCAGGAGGAGTAAGGGAGGACTGATATGGAGGAATAAGGTTGAATATGTTTATACAGTGGGATCGGGTTGCGCGATATATATATGTTATTTACTGTTATTGTTATTGTTACGGAGGAATAAGGGAGAATTTTGTGATGTCTGGTGGGATCAGGTTGCGCGCCGCAACAAAACTATATGTTTCTATTTCCTGAACTGCATTTCTTTCTGGTATTTCTTTCGTTATCTGATATAGCAAGGATTGGTAATTTTGGACGACACAAGTTCACTCTAGAGGTTGTGGTTATCGTTTTTAGTTGGTTGTTGGGTTCTGTCCTATATTTCTATTATTCTGTCATTTATATATTGCGTAGAGGTTTTGTATAGATGCCCCACCTTAGCCTCGTCACTACCTCGTCAAGGTTAGGCTCGGCACTTACCAATACATGGGGTCGATTGTACTGATACTACACTTTGCACATTGTTCAGAGTTTGGAGACGATCCCAGGAGTGGTCATTAGTGAGCTCGGATCGGATATCTGCGGAGACTTGAGGTACGGCTGTTCAGCGCCCGCAGCACCTGGGGTCCCCATCCTCTTTTCTTTTAGCTGTATAACTTCATTCAGACAACTTTATACTTATTTTAGACATTTATGTGTATTACTTTAGAAACTCGTGAACTCGTGACATCAGATTCAGGGAATTGTAATAGACGATTGGCTGTTTAATTTTCACATTTGTACTTAGAACATATCTGTTATTTTAGTTCGTTATCAATGTTACTGTTTAAATTGCTAAAAGAAGTAAAAAAAATTCTAACGTTGGCTTTCCTAGCAAGTGAACTGTTAGGAGCCATCACGATCACGACGGTGGAAATTCCGGGTCATGACAATAACAGTGTTTTTTTGGATAAATACATGTTTTTAGAGAACTATTAATTATGTAATTATGGATTAATATATGTATGCATAAACAGTGGATTAATACTATTAATCTATTTTAGTTGCGTTTCCACAATCAAGACTGTTGTTTTAATAAAATCATGAATTTTTTAATGCTATTAGTTCTGAAATTATGAATTAATATACAGAATCATGAAGAGTGGTGTTATGAATGAGTGAATTTTTTTTTTTTAGTATTATATTCGAACACAATTTTTATTAAGAATATTATTTTGAGTTCTGAAATCATGAATTAACATACATAAGTATATTATGTGATTTGAACGAGTCAAAATAATTAAAACAATAAAAAACGCCAAAAACAAAATTCTACAAATAGGTCATGAAATTTGGAATTCTGAAACTCTGTCGAAATTCTATTGACCTCAAATTTGGTAGGTTCATCAGACACGACCCAATGAGCAATACTCATCAGCTTTGCTTATGATGTACATTGTTTTTCGGGCATTCAGGGTCGTTTATATGGGTTTTTGGCCATAGTCTATTTTCTGAAAATTTCTTTTAATAATTGTTTTTAGAAAACAGTGATCGTAGGGTTCAATATCAATGGTTTCCAATCATGTTTTACAGTAATATAATGAACTTATATGTTGACATAGGTCTTCTTCCACATCGGATAAGTTCATTATAGATGATTACTGTAGTTTTGCCTCTAGTTATTTGATTACTTGTATTAACTCTCCAACTGAGTTACATGTTGTTTCAATGAAACTAAAGTTTATAAAGGTGATATTTACCTATATTAAATTAACAATTTATTATCCATCAGAGTTGGTTCTGTTTTAATTTATGGGGTAAATATCTTATATAACTCATACATTTTGCATGAATATTTAGGTTTCCCTAACGAATCTAATTGTTCAATGTGCATGGTTATATGTGTAATGTGCTATTTTGAATTTAATTATTCTTAATACATAACTAATTATCTATTTAATGTGAATATCTCTCAGATTACCATGTCTTCATTCAACCCACTTACCTCAATTTTGAACCAAAGCAAGTTACAAGGACCGAATTATGTTGACTGGAAAAGGAACCTTGATATTGTCCTAACTGCTGAAGGTTACAAATTTGTAATCACTGAAGAGTGCCTAGAAAAAACTGAAAATGCAACTGATAATCAGGTTAAGGCCTATGACAAATGGGTCAAGGCTAATGAGATAGCGCGATGTTACATTCTTGCCTCTATGGCGAATGCTTTGCAACACTAGCATCCGTCTATGGGGTCTGCTTATGACATGCTCGAAAGTCTCAAAGAGATGTTCGGTGAGAAAAATCGTGCGGCTAAGCAGACAGCCTTGAAAGCCCTTTTGAACACCAAGAGGGTTGAAGGATCATCGGTTAGGGACAATATTCTGAAGATGATGAGTCTTCTGAATGAACTGGAGGTCCTTGGAGCTATGACTGGTAAGGAATCTCAAGTTGAGATGGTTTGCCTGACATTTTTCAACAATTTCGCTTGATCTATAATATGAACAAAATTGATTTGTCATTGGCGAAATTGTTGAATGAGCTGCAATCGGCAAAATCTATAATCAAACAACAAGCTCCAGTTGTGGTACTCAATGTTGAGAAAGCTTCGGTTTCTAAGTCTAAAGGAGGTAAGAAAAAGAAGAAGGATCAAAAGGTTTTGGCACCTGGAGTTGCGACTGGTGTGAAAAAGGCCAAAGGAAAGTGCTATCATTGCAAGCAACCTGGGCATCACAAAAAGCAATGCCCTGCCTATCTGGAAAATTTGAATACGCAAGGTAATTCAAATTTAAATGTCATTGAAACTTGTTTAGAGGCTCTCTCTACAATTTTTTGGAGTGTAGATTCAGGAGCCACTAATCATATCTGCACTAATTTGCAGGGGTTTCAGGAAATGCGACGGCTAATTGAGAATGAAGTTTGCGTTTTTCAAGCCAATGGCAAGCTAGCACAAGCTTTAGCATTAGGAGATATTTGTCACGACCCGATTTGATCATCCGAAAGGTGTCGTGACGGCACCTAGTCTTTACGACTAGGTAAGCCTAATATTACGAAAGATGTAAATAAAACACAACATTTCAAAGATAAAATAGCATATTGTGGATAACCAAAAATAATGCCACTCGACATATACAAAAAAATAGTTTCCGGAGACCCGGAGTATCGCTAAGTCACAAGCTTCTATAATATATTGTGGCTCTACACAAAAGTCTTAAAATACATAAGAAGACTCTAGACAATGGAGTAGAAGAGGACTCTGAGGATTCTGCAGACGCGGCAGAAATACCTTGTAATCTCCTAGAATCAGCAGCAAATACTATCCTCGAGGCTTATAGCTCGTACCGGGATCTGCACACGAAAACATGTGCAGGAAAGGGCATGAGTACACCACAATGGTACCCAATAAGTGCCAAGCCTAACCTCGATCAAGTAGTGATGAGGTCAGGTTAAGGCTTTACTAGAGTTAATATAATCAATATAAAACAGTAAAGGAGATAAGTAAATTATACAGTAAACAGTTAAAGAAAATGTTCAAAAACTTAACCGGCTCAGAACCAGGTAAACTCAAGGTGAAATCTCCCGGGATACTGTCCCGTAGTTCCAAATGATTATGCAGTGTAGGGGGGCTCCTGGAATACGTCTGTAGTCGCAAAGTAAATATGCAGTACATAGGGATCTCCCGCAATGCGTCTGTAGTCCCAATGTAATATGCAGTACAGGGGGATCTCCCGGAATACGTCCTAGACCCAAAATAAATATGCAATACAGGGGGATATCCCAGAATACGTCTGTAGTCCCAATTTAAATATGCGATGCAAGATAAAATGCCATATATGGCATCGAATTTCTACAGTTCATACTAATCACAGATAAGGAAAGTATGAATTTAACTAAACATGGCGCACAGAGAGTCAAATAAGCAATTAAACATGTGAGCATGCTTTTCTAATCTAAGCTAAACAACTTAACATATTAGTGCAATTTAATAGAAGAAGAACAATTTTATGTTTTAGGAAGGAAAAATGGGTCTTTTTGCAATAACGGCCCGTGTATGTACTCGTAACCTCACGTACACGGCGCCCACACAACATATAACATCAAATATCCTAAGGAGGAAGTCCCCAACACAAGTTTAGTCAAGCCACTTATCTCAACCGCTCAAATCAACTTGAAATCACGCTCTTGCCACGAGTATTTAACTCCGAATGGCCCGAATCTATTCAAATAAATTGCATTATGTAATATAACTGCAAGAAACTAGTTCAAGTAATCAATTCGAAGCTAAAACGCGAAATTAGGAAAATCGCCCCAAAAAGTCCCCCGGGCCCACGCCTCGGAATCGAGTAAAATTTACAAATTATGAACACGCGTTAAATCACGAGCACACTCGAACAAGTCGCTTCTGTGGCGCTGCACCTGCGGTCCAACATCCGCACGTGTGAAAACAACAGGTTCAGCATACCAGAAAATTGCCTAAGTCGAAAATTCTTCCCGTTGAGCATCTGAAACACACCCGAGGCCCTCGGGACCTCAACAAAACCTACCAACCAGTCCTATAACATCATTCGGACTTAGTCGAGCCTTCAAACCACATCAAATAACATCAAAAACAAGACTTAAACATGAATTCAAGCCTAAGAACTTAGCATTTTTCCAAAATCTACAAACGATGTCGAAACACGTTAAACCTAGTCCTAATGACCTCAAATTTGACACACAGGTCACAAATGACACTAGGAACCTACAGTCACTTCCGGAATTCCATTCTGAGCTCGATATCAAAATTTCTCTTATCGGCCGAAATCGCCAAAAATCTAACTTTCGCTAATTCAAGCCTAAATCTACTACAAACCTCCAAAACACATTCCAGACCCGTTCTTAACCCCAAAATCACTCAGTGGAGCTAATAGAGTCGACGAAATTCCATTCCTGGTCTGTCTTCACACAATTCTGGCTACCGTCCAATCTCTAAGGCTTAAACTCACAATTAGGGACTAAGTGTCCCAAAACTCTCCGAATTCCATAATTAATCACTCCGACAAGTTCCAATAGCAGAAAAAAACGTGGGGAAAGTATTTTTTAAGGGGGTCGGGGCTCTAACTCTCAAAATGACTGGCCAGGTCATTACATTCTCCCCCTCTTAAAACAATCGTTCGTCCTCGAACGAGTAATAAGACATACCTGAAGCTGCAAAAAGATGAGGGTACTGGTTGCGCATATCCTGCTTAGTATCCTAAGTTGCCTCCTCGATCGGCTGACCCCTCTAGTGGAACTTTACTGAAGCAATATTCTTTGACATGAGCTTCCTGATCTGCCTATCCAAAATGGCTATTGGCTCCTCGACATAAGATAGATCCTTGTCCAACTGGACTGAGCTGAAATCCAATACATGAGCCAGATCACCGTGATACTTTCGATGCATAGAAACGTAGAATACCGGATGAACTCCTACTAGGCTGGGAGGCAAGGCAAGCTCATACACAACCTCCCCAACGCACCGCAATATCTCAAAAGGACCAATGAACCTCAGACTCAGCTTACCCTTCTTCCCGAACCTCATGACGCATTTCATAGGCGATACCTGAAGCAATACCCGATCACCAGACATAAATGCCAAATCACGAACCTTCCTGTCTGAATAACTCTTCTGCCTGGACTGTGCTACTCGAAGTCTCTCCTGAATCACCTTTACCTTATCCAGGGCATCCTAGAACAAGTCTGTACCCAACAACCGGGCCTCGCCCGGCTCAAACCATCCCACTGGGGACCGGCACCGCCTACCGTACAAAGCCTCATACTGTGCCATATGAATGTTGGAAAGTCACTGTTATTATAAGCAAACTCTGCAAGTGGCAAGTATTGGTCCCATGACCCTCCGAACTACATCACACAGTCACAAAGCATATCCTCAATAATATGAATCGTGTGCTCGGACTGATCGTCTGTCTGAGGGTGAAAGGCTATGCTCAGCTCCACCATAGTACCTAACTCCTGCTGAACGACTCTCCAGAACCGTGATATGAACTATGTACCTCTGTCTGAAATGATGGATACTGGAATACCATCAAGGCGGACAATATCTCTGATATAAATCTCAGCCAACCTCTCTGAGGAGTACGTAGTCAACACTAGAATGATATGGGCTGACTTGGTCAGTCGATCCACGATCACCCAAATAGAATCAAACTTTCTCAAAGTCCGAGCAAGTCCAACTACAAAGTCCATAGTGATCTGTTCCCACTTCCACTCTGAGATCTCTAACCTCTGAAATAATCCTCCTGGCATCTGATGTTCATATTTAACTTGCTGACAGTTGAGACACTTGGCCACAAATCCAACTCTATCTTTTTTCATCCTCCTCCATCAATAGTGATGTCTCAAATCCTAGTACATCTTCGCGGCACCCGGATTAATGGAGTACCACGAGCTGTGGGCATCCTCCAGAATCATCTTCCGAAGCCCATCTACATTTGGCACATAGATCCGGCCCTGCATCCTCATCATGCCATCATCATCTATAATCACATCTCTGGCATCAACTCGCTGAACCCTATCTTGAAGAACTAGATGGTGGGGGTCATCATACTGATGCTATCTGATGCGGTCATAAAGATAAGACCGAGAAACCACACAATCTAATACCCGGCTAGGATCTGAAATATTCAATTTCACGAACTGACTGGCTATGTTCTGAACATCCAAGGCTAAGGTCCTCTCAGCTGCCGGAAGATATGCCAAACTCCCCAAACTCTCCGTCCGGTGACTCAAGGTGTCTGTCACTACATTGCTCTTCCGCGGGTGGTACAATATAGTGATATCATAATCTTTAAGTAGCTCCAACCGCCTAAGCTGACGCAAATTAAGGACCTTCTACCTGAACAAGTATTGCAAACTCCGGTGATCAGTGTAGATCTCACAAGGAACGTCGTACAAATAATTACGCCAGATATTCAGGGCGTGAACAATAGCTTCTAACTTGAGATCATGGAGCGGATAATTCTAATCATGCACCTTCAACTGTCTAGACGCGTAGGAAATCACCCTACCATCCTCCATCAATACCGCTCCAAGGCCAATCCTCGAGGCATCAGAAGAGACGGTGTAGGACCCCGAACCTGTGGGCAATACTAATACTGGGGTTGTATTCAAAGCTATCTTGAGCTTCTGAAAGCTCTCCTCACACTTCTCGGTCCACCTGAAGGGAGCACCCATCTGGGTCAATCTGGTCATAGGTGCTGCAATAGACGAAAATCCCTCTACAAACCGACGGTAGTACCCCGCCAAACCCAGGAAACTGCGGATCTCCGTAGCTAATGACGGTCTAGGAAAACTCTGCATCGCCTCCACCTTCTTCAAATCTACCTTGATCCCATCACAAGACACTATGTGGCCCAAGAACGCCACTGAATGAAGCTAGAATTCACACTTAGAAAATTTTGCATACAATCTCTTCTCCCTCAAAGTCTGAAGCACGATCCTCAAGTGGTGCTCATGATCTTCCCGAGACCGGGAATATACCAGGATGTCGTCAATAAACACAATAATGAAGGAATCAAGATAAGGCCGGAACACACTGTGCATCAAATGCATAAAGGTTGTTGGGGAATTGGTCCGCCCAAATGACATGACAAGAAACTCATAGTAACAATATCTGGTCCTGAAGGCATTCTTCGGGATGTCCGACTCCTGAATCTTCAGTTGATGATAGCCAGAATGCAAGTCAATCTTGGAAACTACCCTAGCACCCTGTAACTAATCAAATAAATCATCGATACGAGGCAAAGGATACATGTTCTTCACTGTAACCTTGTTCAACTGCTGATAATCAATACACATACGCATAGAACCGTCATTTTTCTTCACCAATAATACCGGAACACCCTAAGGTGATACACTGGGCCTGATGAAACCCTTATCAAGCAACCCCTGCAACTGCTCCTTCAACTCCTTCAACTTAGGAGAAGCCATACGATAGGGAGGAATAGAAATGGGTTGAGTGCTCGGCAACAAATCAATGCTGAAATCAATATCTTTATCGGGCAGCATACCTGGAAGATCAATAGGCAATACATCAAGGAAGTCATCCACTACTGGGACTGACTCAACTGTAGGGGTATCAACACACACATCTCTCACATATGCCAAATACACATCACACCCCTTCTTAACCATCTGGAGCCTTAACAAAAGAAATGACCCTGGCGGAGTATACTCTAAGGTACCTCTCCACTCTAATCTCGGTAAGCCTAGCATAGCTAGCATCACGGTCTTAGCGTGACAATCAAAAATAGTATAATGGGTGACAAACAGTCCATGCCCAAGATAATATCAAATTATACCATACTGAGTAATAACAAATCGGCTCTGGTCTCAAAACAACTAAGATCAATCAAACACGACCAATATACTTAGTCCATAATAAGAGAATCTCCCACATGAGTATATGCATAAACAGGGGAACTCAAAGAATCCCGAGATATCCCCAAATACAGAGAAAAATAAGAAGACACACATGAATATATAGAGCATGGGTCAAATAATACCGATGCATCCCTATGGCAGGCAAGGACAATACCTGTGATGAATGAATCTGAAGCGACGACCTCTAAATGGGCTGGAAGGGAATAGTACCTGGCCTGGCCTCCCCCTATAGGGCGACTTCTACCTCCCCGACCTCCGCCTCGAGTTGCTTGAGAAGGTGGAGTGGCAGGAGGGGCTGGAAGAATGGCTGGAGGACCCGGTGGAGCACGTGGATCCTGATAAGTCTGTGGAGGTGCATCCCTCCTGGATCTAGGGCAATCTCTAACCATGCGACGAGTTTCACCATACTCAAAACAGCCCCTGGAAGGACACTGGGGCTGAGACTAACTCGAAACTAGCCTGTTGGACTGGCCGGTAATAGCACCTCGAGCAGGAGGCACACTAGATATTGGCGGGGCATAATAGGGCTTCTGAGGTCTAGGAGGAGCTGGAATACCGCTGGCTGTTGGAAGAGCTGAATGAACAGGGTGACTCACAAAACCCCTACAAAAGCGTGCTGCTGGTGCACGAGCTCCTGAGAAATGACCAGTCTCTCAAGCCCTCTTGGCCTCTCTCTCCTCTCTGTCCTGAGCAAACATGCCCTCTACCCTTCTGGTAATACTCAATCCCTGCTAATAAGTGATATCCATCTCCAACTCTCTGTCTATACTGGTCTGAACACTGCGGTGGATTCCTCAATGAAGCGATGAACCCTCTCTCTGACTGTGGCAACCAAAACCAGTGCATGACGAGCTAACTCACTTAAACAGACTGCATACTCCAACACGGTCATAGCACCCTAGCGCAGCTGCTCAAACTCCTAGGGACATACTCGCGTAAGAACATCTCTGAAAACTGAGTCCAAGTGAGTGAGGATACCTCGTCCGAACTACTCATCTCATAGGCACGCCACCACTGATATGTTGCTCCCCTTGGCTAGAAAGCGGTGAAAGAAACTCCAATCACCTCCACAATGCCCATAGTGCGGAGAATAAGATGCCATTCCTCAAGAAAACCTAGAGCCTCATCTGAAGCTAATTCGTTGAAAGTAGGTGGGTTGTACTTGTTGTACCTCTCAAGTCTGAGTTGCTCTGCCTCAGAAGCAGCTACCCTGGTTTCATGCTGAACATGAGCCACTAGGGGCATAGAAATATACTCTAGGGCCTGATCAACCTGGGCCCTCTTCTCAGGAGTGTGGGCTGCGGGAATTTGTGCCCCTTCCCCATCCTGAGATGTAGCGGGAGCTATCATAAGTAGTCAAGCCTGAGCTAAAGTACTGAACATGCTCATGAATTGAGCTAAAGTCTCCTGAAGGACCGTAGAAGCAATAGGAATCTCCGGTAATGGCCTTCCAGCTAGAGCTGTTGGGGGCTCCTCGAACGCAGCTCTCGCAGGTGTTCGGGCTGCACTGCCTAGTCGTCCTCTACCCCAACACCGGCCTCTGGTGGCTCTGGCAGAGGGATCGGGTGCCTGATCGTCGGTCCTCCCAATACGAGTCCTCACCATATGTGAGAAAGAATAGAATAGAATTTTAGAATTTTTTGATGTCAATAACTCGCATACAAGGAAATCAAAGAAATATGATTGTTCTTAACAGCTACATAGCCTCCCGAAGATAAGTACGGACGTCTCCGCACCAATCCGCGAGACGCTAATGAACCGGCTTGTGACTCGCGACTCCTATGAACCTAGACGCTCAAATACAACCTTGTCGACCAGATTTGACCCTCCGAAAGGTGTCGTGGTGGCACCAAGTCTTTACGACTAGATAAGCCTAATATTACAAAAAATGTAAAGAAAACACCACATTTCAAATATAAAACCGCATATTATGGATAACCAAAAATAATTCCACTCGGCATATACAAAAAAATAGTTTCCCGAGACCCATCGCTAAGTCACAAGCTTCTATAATATATTGTGGTTCTACACAAAAGTTTGAAAATACATAAGAAGACTCTAGACGATGGAGTAGAAAGGGATTCTGAGGATTCTGCGGACGCGGTATAAGTACCTTGTAGTCTCCTAGAATCAAAAACAAATACCATCTTCGAGGCTGATAGCTCGTACGGGGATCTGCACATAAAAACATGTGCAGAAAAGGACATGAGTACACCACAATGGTACCTAGTAAGTGCCAAGCCTAACCTCGGTCAAGTAGTGACGAGGTCAGGTTAAGGCCCTACTGGAGTTAATATAATCAATGTAAAACAGTAAAGGAGATAAGTAAATTCTACAGTAAACAGCTAAAGAAAAAGTTCCAAAACTTAACCGTCAAGGGAGCCCTCGGCTCAGAACAAGGTAAACTCAAGGTGAAATCTCCCGGGATACCGTCCGGTAGTTCCAAATGATTATGCAGTGCGGGGGGACTCCCGGAATACGTCCGTAGTCGCAAAGTAAATATGCAGTACAATACGTACGTGGTCCCAAAATAAATATGCAGTATAGGGGGATCTCCCGGAATACGTCTGTAGTCCCAAAGTAAATATGCAGTATAGGGGGGATCTCGAGGAATACGTCCGTAGACCCAAAATAAATATGCAGTATAGGGGGATCTCCCAGAATACGTCCATAGTCCCAATTTAAATATGCGATGCAAGATAAAATGGCAGATATGGCATCAAATTTCTATAGTTCGTACTAATCACAGATAAGGAAAGTAGGAAATTAACTAAATATGGCGCACAGAGAGTCAAATAAGCAATTAAACACGTAAGCATGCTTTTCTAATCTAAGCTAAACAATTTAACATATTAGTGCAATTTAATAGAAGAAAAATGATTTATATTTTAGGAAGGAAAATGGGTATTTTTGCAATAACGGCCCGTGTACGTACTCGTAACCTCACGTACACGGCGCCCACACAACAAATAATATCAAATATCCTAAGGAGGAAGTCTCCAACACAAGGTTAGTCAAGCCACTTATCTCAATAGCTCAAATGAACTTGAAATCACGCTCTTGGTACGAGTATCCAACTCCGAATGGCCCGAATCTATGCAAATAAATTTCATAATGTAAATATAACTGCAAGCAACTAGTTCAACTACTCAATTCGAAGCTAAAACGCGAAATTAGGAAACTCGCCCCAACAAGTCCCTTGGCCCCATGCCTCGGAATCGGGTAAAATTTACAAATTATGAACACACGTTCACTCACGAGCACACTCGAACAAAAATCATCAGAATCCGACGTAAAAATCTCACTAAATTCTCGGATTCTCAATTGGGAAACCTTTTCCCCCATTTCCAAGCTTTTACCCTAAAATTCCTTAATTAGAAGAGGAAAACAACAATAGATCATTGTATTATGATCAAAATAGAGTTAGAATTCGTTACCCAATGATTCTCCTTCAAAAACCCTACAGAAATCGTCTCCCACCGAGCTCCAAATCAATTTTTGTGTTATGAAATTTCAAACCCTCAAACTTCCTATTTCTGCCCAGAGTTTCCCGCATCTGCGGTTCATGGGGCCTCACATACGGTCCCGCACCTGCGTAAAAAGCATTGCAGGTGCGAAAACAACTTATCCGGCCTAGGGCCGCATCTGCGATTTTGCATATGCGGTTTCCCAGCCGCATTTGCGGTCTCTGATGCCTTGGCCCATGTTCGCTTTTGTGATTACCAAGCCGCTTCTGTAGTGCCGCACCTGCGGTCCAACATCCGCAGGTGCGAAAACAACAGGCTCAGCATACCAAAAAATTGCCTAAGTCCAAAATTCTTCCCATTGAGCATCCGAAACACATCCGAAGTCCCCGGGACCTCAACCAAACCTACCAACCAGTCTTATAACATCATTCAGACTTATTCAAGCCTTCAAACCTCGTCGAATGACATCAAAAACAAGAATTAAACATGAATTCAAGCCTAACAACTTAGCATTTTTCCAAATTTTACAAACGATGTTGAAACACATCAAACCTAGTCCGAATTACCTAAAATTTGACACACAGGTCACAAATGACACTACAAACCTACATTCACTTCCGGAATTCGATTCTGAGCTCGATATCCAAATTTCCCTTATCGACCGAAATCGCCGAAAATCTAACTTTCGCTAATTCAAGCTAAATCTACTACAAACCTCCAAAAACATATTCCGGACGTGCTCCTAACCCCAAAATCACTCAATGGAGCTAATGGAGTCGACGAAATTCCATTACGGGTCTGTCTTCACACAGTTCTAGTTACCGTCCAATCTCTAAGGCTTAAACTCACAATTAGGGACTAAGTTTCCCAAAACTCTCCGAATTCCATATCTAATCACTCCGGCAAGTCCCAATACCGGAAATAAACGTGGGGAAAGCAATTATTAGGGGGGTCAGGGCTCTAACTCTCAAAACGACCGGCCAGGTTATCACAATATTAGAGTTTCGTTTAGCAGTGATAAAGTTTTAGTTTTGAAAGATGTTCTCTATGTACCTTCTATTTTAAGGTATTTGATTTCGGTTTCGAAAATAATGGATGTTGGTTATAATGTTTATTTTGCTAACCTGTTGTTATTAAGTTTAATCAACATTTTATCTACACTGCTGCTAGACTACATGACCTTTTTATTCTTGATATATCTACCCATATGCTAAAACAACAAAACGAATTAAACAACATTAATCTACCACATAAGAAATACATATTTCTGAATTGAGCCAAACTTATTTGTTGCACTTACCTCTAGGTCGTATAAATCTAAATAGGACTTCGAGATTGGTATCTGATGGACCTTTGAGTTCATTAAAAGTGGAGTCACTACCAACATGTGAATCCTATTTAGAACGTAAAATGGCCACGAGACATTTTCCCTTAAATGGAAATACAGCCAGCGATAAGTTAGAATTAATTCACTCTGATTTGTGTGGCCCTATGAATATACAAGCAAGAGGTGCTTTTGAGTATTTTGTGACTTTCACATATGATTACTCAAAATATGGATACTTTTATCTGTTGCGCCGTACATTTAAATGATTTGAGAAATTCAAAGAATTTAAGACGAAAATAGAGAAACGACATAATAAATATATCAAAAATTGCAATCTGATCGTGGTGGTGAATAGCTTTCGGCGAAATTCATTAAATACTGATCATATTTTGGAATTACATCTCAATTATCTACTCCCAGAACACCACAACAAAATGGTGTGGCAGAAAGAAGAAATAGGACCCTTATGGAAATGGTTAGATCAATGTTAAGTTATTTTGATTTGCCTTCTTCCTTTTGGGGATATGCTTAAGAAACAAAAACTTACATTCTAAATTTGGTTCCTTCAAAGTCAGTATCTTCAACTCCAGTAGAATTGTGGACTGGGCGCAAGCCAAGTTTATGGCACATTCAGGTTTGGGGTTGTCCAGCACATGTGCTGAAAGGGAAAACGGATAAATTGGAATCGAGGACAGAAGTATGCATTTTTATTGGATATCCAAAAGTAACTAAAGGCAGTTTATTTTATTCTCCCAAAGAAAAGAAGGTAATTGTTACGACAAATGCCAGACTTTTAGAAGAAGACTATTTAATGAACCATATTCCTAGAAGTAAACTAGTTTTATAGGAATTAAGTAATGGAGTAACTAATGACTCATCTCTGGAACGTATCCCGGAAGCCAGTATTGACATACCACTGCATTATCGTAGTGGGAGAAATGTCAACAGGCAACAAAATGCACAAGAGCAATTGTATGACATCTCACTACCCCAAAGTAGTGGTAGTAATGTTGAGCAACTTCGGATTGTTCGGCAGCCTGCACTCCAGAAAGAAGTTAATGATATCCCAACACCGCAAGGTGTGGAGGATAACATTGAGGCTTCAGTTCCGGAAAATGATATTGTGGTTCAACAACAAAATCAGAATGCACCTGTAGTGCCTAGTCTAGTGGGAGAATTATTTGAAAACCTCTCTGGTTTGTGCTTTTGGGATAATATTATGATAGAATCCCTGAAGATCCTAATACATAACCTATTAATTACGACGACGCACTACAGGATATAAATGCTGATAAACGGATTGCTGCTATGAAATCTGAAATGGAGTCCATGTACTCCTATCAAGTCTAGGATCTTGTTGAACCACCTATAGGAGTCAAACCCATTGGTTGTAGATGGATCTATAAGAAAAAGAGAGGAGTGGATGGAAAAGTGCAAAATTTTAAAGCTAGTCTTGTTGCAAAAGGGTTTACTCAAAAAGAAGGGATCGATTATGAGGAAACGTTTTCGCTAGTAGCCATGCTTAAATCCATTAGGATTCTCTTATACATTGTTGCTCATTACGATTATGAGATTTGGCAAATGGATGTAAATATGACTTTTATTAATAGAAGTCTTGATGAGTGCATCTATATGGAACAACCAGTTGGTTTCATAAAAAGGGGCAATGAGCACATGTTCGGTAAATTAAAGAAATCCATTTATGGGTTGAAACAAACTTCTAGAGCATGGAATACTTGTTTTGACGCATCGATTAAAACATTCAATTTCGATCAATTTAAAATGAGTCTTGTTTCTATTAGAAGTGGGATGGAGATAAACTTACATTTTTAGTTTTGTACAAAAATTATATTTTTCTCATAGCAAATAATGTGAGCATATTGAATTCAGTAAAGGAATGATTGTCCTCGTGTTTCGATATGAAAGACTTGGTACATGAGGCACATATCCTTGGGATCAAGCTTATGCGATATCGCAACCGAAGGATATTAGGCTTATCTCAAGCACTTTATATTGATACTATTCTCACCAAGTTTGGCATGCAAGATTACAAGAAAGGCTTTCTCCCTTTTAGACATGGAATCTCTCTGTCAAAAGATCAGTCCACAAAAATGATTGATGAGATAGAAAATATGAAGGCAGTCCCTTATGCTTCTGATGTAGGGAGTCTCATGTATGCTATGCTATATACTAGACCCGATATCTACTTTGATGTTGGCATGGTTAGTAGATTTTAGTCTAACCTTGGACGTGAACACTGGACTGTCGTTAAATATATAATCAAGTACTTGAAAATGACTAGGGATTATATGTTGGTTTATCACTCAGGTGATCTTGCACCCACTGGCTATACTGATTCAGATTTTTAGTCAGATAGAGATTCTAGAAAATCTACCTCAGGATATGTTTTTACCCTAGGAGGTGGAGCCATAAGTTGGAGCATCAAGAAATCATGTGTTGTTGATTCCACCATGAAAGCCGAATATGTGGCTGCATTTGAGGCAGCAAAAGGGACTGTTTGGTTCAGGAACTTTCTAATAGAGCTTAATGTAGTTCCTTCGGTTCAAGCACCGATTGTACTTTATTGTGACAATAGTGGTGCGGTTGCAAACTCGAAGGAGCCAAGAAGTCATAAAGGAGTAATCGTATTGAGCGTAAATATCACTTAATTCGGTACATAACTCAAAGAGGTGATGCAAGAGTGTTGAACATTGCGTCAGAGGACAATTTGGCAGACCCGTTTATAAAGAGCTTGCTACAGAAGATTTTTGACAAGCATGTAGAAGGAATGGGCATTAGAGTAGTAGACGCATGATTATGAGTCTAAGTGGGAGATTGTTGGGATATACTATTAACCATGCGGTTTAGACATAGTATTTTTGTTTTATTCTTTATGGAATAATTATTTATTTAATTTATTCAATTCAATAAAGTACTATTTTAAATAGATTATTTATTACATGTGTGTCCTTTTAGTTATGTAGTAGACAATTTAGTATATGGAGTCTTAGCTCATGCACATAAGATTAAATCGTCGGTTGCCATAATTGATAAACTATGTTCACAATCGAAGATATTATTGGGAAAAATATCTTGATGATTTTTGCACAAGATTGTAATATAATTTGACTTGATTATGAGAGTGGTTTTACTCTGACTTCTTGTGATCGTATATTTAGTGTATATTGAACGGACCAAGTAGAGAAAATATATTTTTGTACTGAATATTCATAAAATATCTTTCTCTAATTCATTAAATGAGGTTACACCCCTAATCTTGATATAATTATTATGATAAATGTGATTTGCTTATTGTTTCGATTTATCAAAAGGTACAACTCTATTCAGAGTTAGTGTATGCCTAATAGATTGGACAATAACGAATAGTAATTGGTACTCCTGTGTTGTTCTTGTAGCTTAAACGTGGGCATATTTTAAGCTAAACAAACTTCAATCATATCGCTGGAGGAAAAATAAAACCCTCAAAGAAGATCAGTAAAGAAAGAAAACAAACTTTATTTGGATTTTCTAATAGTTCAATGGTTCCAGCAATAAAAACACATCTTCATAAGTATCATACGATATAAATGTACATGCATATATGTGCTATGTCCTCTTGACGACCCTAACCATCAGACCATGTTTCACTTGCATGATAATAGAAGTGGTAGGAGAGCTATTTTGAGCTTCCACTAATTGGATATCATAATTGTATAGGATGGTGGCTGCCACTATTTTCATCTGAACAAATGCCATTTCTTTTCCTATACAAGTTCTTGGACCCGCATTAAACGCTGGAAATTTAAAAGATGGCTCATGTTTAATCCCTCCTCGTTCTGAGATCCATCTTTCAGGTTTGAATTCTAAGCAGTCTTTCCCCCATATAGTCTCCATTCTCCCCATTGAATAGAATGGTAGAATCATTCTCGTTTTTGGAGTGACATGGTGACCGCTAGGAAGGATGTCATGTTCAAGTGGGACTTTATGCTCTAAGGAAACTGATGGAAAGAATCTAAGAGTTTCGCACAAGGCAGCATGTAGATAGATCAGTTTTCGTGTTTCTTGTTTGTTGAAAAACTTGAGGTTTTCATCCTTTTTAAGATGCAGTTGTTGTTGAATCTCTTCTCTAATCTTTGTCTCGACTAAGGGATTTTTAGCCAAGAGCCAGAAAAACCAAGTGAGAGCTGCACCTGTTGTGTCTCTCCCAGCAAACATTAAATTCAAGAAAGTGTCCCTTAGAAATTTTTGTAAAGTACCCAAATCTCCTTTGTTCCATAGATTGTACATTCTAATATAGGCAGTTAAAAATGTAAAACTGTCCTCGTCATTGATGGTTTTCTTCATCAACTCCTCCAGCTTTTGTGAAATACAAGGATATATGAACTGATCTAAAGCCTCCCATGCTTGAGTGAGCTTCTTCTCTTTACCAATTTGAAGCCTTTTTTGTAATTTCCAACAATTTTCTGGCGTTATATGTCGGTGTAAAAGAGCATCAAGAGCATCGCCGAATGCCTTTTCATATGCCAAATAAGGTAAGTCAATGGACAAGCTTCTCGGATCATGATCAAGTAACAACTTGGTGATCGAATCAAAAGTGAACCTTTGTTGTAAATCTAATGTTTTGCCTTGTTCAGCAAAAGCATCAAAAATTGGTCGAAGCCCCTTTTCGACAATGTCCCACATGTTCCTCTCTAACAAAGTTTGAAACTTTGCATGGCTCATTATGGACAAGATGATTTTCCTATGAATCTCCCATAATTCATGATCAACATTAAAGATCCCATTTCCCAAAATATCAAATATTTTACGAAACTCAGATCCTTTTGGATAGTTTGAGAAGTTTTTACTAAATATATGATGAATATTTGCAGGATTACAAGTAACGAACATGTCCAAGTTGGCAAATATAGGACCTTGGAACTCATAAGTGCCGCCAACTTCTATAAGAACTTCAGTCATATATTCATGGATGCGATGAAGATTCATAATAACTGCTGGTAACATCCCAATGAATGGCCAATTTGTTGGTTCTGACGATGTTATTGTCCATCTATGTCGGAGGTACCATGTAATAAAATAAGTGAAACAAAAAATTATCAATAGAAGGAGGTAATATTCAAGGAAATCCATTGCGGGTTGGAGGTTTTTTTCTGGTCAAGCTATCTTTGGTTCTTCTAGTAATTTTTGTATGGTTGAGCAATTCATTACCTTCAAAAAATTTATATAAGAGTTGTAATATTCGCATCTTAAGTTTGGGCGGGCCCCAATATTATTTAAAAGTCTCTATAATTAGTTGAGGAGTTTGACAATTGACATACATTATACACGGTCTTAAAATAGAATGGGCCATTTCATTAAGAATTGATTCATTTCTTTCTAATTATAAACAACTTTTGCTGCACGTATTGGTTAGTTACTTTTAAATTGCTCAAACTAACTTTTCAAGATGAACGTACCCGTTTTGCTGACATATTTGTTTATTTAGATTTTTTCTTCCCAGTCACGTGTTATGTATCCAACTCAAAAGTCTCACTTTAGGACAAAGCATTGGCTCCATATCAAGTGCAATTTTTTCAATTTGTGTGCATGAACTTTGTTTTCCCTTAAAATCGGATAACAATTAAACTTATAAGTGATTTTAAGAACGTGATTTCACCTAACACCAATTGATAAATATGATGGATAATAATAAAAATTGACAGTAAAATAAAGCAAACTAGTAACGAAATATAAAGCAGCCCTCGAGCTAGGATGCCCTCGAACTAACTGACAACAAAGTTATGAGTATGACAAACTGATGAACAAGAGAATATGAGAAGAGAATATTGTATTGCTCTAATAATGCGAAAGTTAGATGATTTACAAATGATTACAACCCCCCTTTATATAGTAGAGGAATTCTACAGATGGTACAATTCTAATTTCAGAAGAAAATCCTATGATTAGCTAGGTAACATTTCTTGATTTGATCTATTCCGAGATTCCTGCCATGATCTTCGGCCGATCACGAATATCTCGGCTTTCCGTTGCTATGCTATCTTTGGTCGTGCTCGATGTCTCTCTCGTTTGGTCTCGATCTGATATTTCGAATCCCAAGCTCGGTGCTTTATCCTCACGTCTCGGTCTGGCATAGTACAGGGCCAGTCTTCGATCCATTATCTTGGTCTCAGTTAACCAACAAAATTGGGTAGACCCGATTTTAACCGTATACAATCTTGAAGATATCTAAGTAAGGATAAGGAGTGGATACTATCTCACTACAATCTTTGACTGTAAAAAACAGGTAGTTATTTTCAAGTGCCGATGAATTATGTCAATATCGGATTATACTGAAAAAAATAACTTGTTTGGGTCCTTAATGACAAAATTATACCCATGAAGTTAAGCATATCTCGTAATAATAGGATTGGCACTTTCCAGACTCAAGTCTTTCATCTGCAAATCTTCAAGTTCCGTTGTTAGCCCCTTCTTAAAACACCAAATCTCGTCATCTTTATCTTCTTTTAACCTCAAAAGTAAATGGCGAAAACGTCAAAGACTGTGCCTAAAAAAGAAACCGCTTCATCATCTCGGCCGACCGGCGAGCACCGGTAGAGCCACGCCCTGAGGAGTGCGTTCCCGGGGGGTGCATCATCATTTCCGATTTTTAGATTTAGAAAACCCCGTCGGTCCCAGGTCGGTGCGAGCCGATAGTGAGATGTTATGCTCGATATCTGAGAACTTCCTTAAGCAAGTGAAGAAGGACTGTAACTGGAAAGGCAAGGAAGTGGTAATATCGGCCCCCGAAGAAAACATCACTACCCACGTGTAAGCGTTTTTGAGTGTTTACCCTTACCCTTTCGCGTTGGGTCCCCTCGATCCCGTTATCATTGATTTCTGCCACAAATATCAAATAACCCTAGGACAAATCCACCCTCTTTTGGAGGATTGTTATTATGCTCCAATTTTTTGTGAGAAAAATCGAGGGGCTCCCTTTTACCCTCCGTCACTTTATCAGGTTATACATCCCCTGACGCTACCTAGGTGGGCTAATAAAGCTCCAGCGCCGGGCTACCAAGGCATTGATATTGAGCCTGGATGAGGACAAAGATTGTGGTTGGATGGGTCAGTTTTTCCATGTG
The DNA here is from genome assembly GCA_005239525.1 of Nicotiana knightiana. NCBI lineage: Eukaryota > Viridiplantae > Streptophyta > Magnoliopsida > Solanales > Solanaceae > Nicotiana > Nicotiana knightiana. The sequence continues at coordinate 51,415 of ML387427.1, read as the reverse complement.
AAGACCTCGGACCTGATTCTGGCAGAGAGCATGCCCTTTCCAGAGAAGTGGAACATGAAACGTAGTACGATTCCACTATTAGGTTTTATTTGTTATTTTTTCTTCTTCATTTTTTCTCATCGACATTCTTTTTCATGGTGTAGCGGCTACTTGGATTCCCGGTGCAATCCCTAACCTCGAGATCTTGGTTAGGAGCCTAGCATGGACTTCTACGTATGCTGCACGTGCATGGAGCGACCTGGAAAAGGGCCAGTGGGAGGCCAAAAACCATGGTAGGTCTCGTTCTCGTGCTTATTTATCCACTAAAGTGTTTTTTCCGAGCTTACTCGATTTCTTTTTACTTTGTAGGTCTTGGGAAAGATGCAGTCTTGAGGCCCCCATCTGGTGAAGAAGAAATATTATCTCCCGTTCTAAAGCCGGCAAACGAGAGTACGAGGAAAAGAGCCTCGACTTCTGAGAGGCCAAAGCCTAAGAAGAGGGTGGTTCATCTGCCAAGAAGGAACGTCATCCCCTTTACTATGGATTCATTTCAACTCCTAAGGGAGGAAGAGGAACAAGAGGAAGAAAAAAAACACGACTCCGGGCTAGTGGACCGAGTAAAGGCGAACTCCGAAGCTCAGAAGACCGCCGAGCTGGTAAGAGCTAAAAATATTATGCCCCGAGGTGACGGGGCATCGGGTGGAGACTCGGGTGGAGTCTATAAATTGGAAAAGGCTGGAGATGCCTCACCTAGAGGCAAAAGGGTGGCAGAATCGGCTGTGGTGGTTGGTCTCAAGGCTCTTCGATACGAAAAGAATTCCCCAAGAGACCCACTTAGGGTAACAGAATTTGGAGACTCCCTTTCCCTCCCTTCATTTTTTGAGGAGACGATTAGGGAGGCTCAAGCCATGAAGACTCCTTATGCAGAAGGAGCCCACGGAGAGGAGGATCATTTCCGTGGTTATTTTACCAGGATCGAGGATGCCGCCGGCCTGAGTGACTTGGAAATACCAAGGAAGGATTCAGGTGGGAAATCTTCGAGTTTCAGACTGACCAATCAGCTCCCGGCTCCTAGCGTCTGTCTCGAGATCAAACGAACAATTGTCATCTCGATCTTGGTGGATTCATGACCTTTTGCTCCCCCCGTAGGGGTGGCCAGTTATCTTTGGGGTCTGGTCATGGAAGAAGACCAAGCCCTGATGGATGAAGTAGCAACACCGTGTCTCTTCAATGAGGCACAACAAGCCTCAAATCGGGTATGCCTTAACTCTCCTTGTAGATATCACACTTATATTTTTCTTTTTGTCTAATTTCTTTCCTTCTATTTGTGTAGGACTCGGTGTTTCATCATGAAGCATTTTCTAGGTCCCGAACAGTACTGAGTCGGTACGAGGCCAACATTCACTGGCTCACCGAGGAGAAGAAAGCCCTTAAACTTCTCAGTGGGCAGAAAGAAGAAGAAATCAAGGACCTCCGAGCTGAGCTAGTGATAAGTAGGGATTTTGACCGCAATGAGCTTTCTTGCAGGAACATTAGGAAACGAGATAAAAGTGAAAATCAAGCCAAGCCATGTGTGCACCGACACTCAGAATTATGCGGCCGCACAACCTCCGCAATGGGCATTTTTGTCACATATTTTTAGCTTAGTATAAATAGGAGTTTTTGTCATTTTTAGGTTAAGTTTGGTTTTTGTAAGAGCACCTGACCATTTTTCTTTACTGCTTTAAGTAATTTTGTACTAGATTTGTCTCCAAACACTAGATTTTCATCCCATAATAAATTATTATGGATTCTATCTTTATTTCTTCTTTAATTTCATCAATTTTCATTAGTAGCTAAATCTCTAGCTAGGGTTGGGCAGTGTTTGAACTTAGGGATTTTTTGTGATTGGATTAGTGATATTTAGCCTAGTTCTTACTTGAACTCAAGGATTAGTGGTTGAAAACACTAATTCATACCTAATTGACTTAGTCTCTACTTGGGAAAGAGAGATTAAGTATAGGAAAACTTGGCTAACAAGAAATTGGGGTGAACTCAAGAAATCGATAGCCCCAATTAAAGGGTTGAATCTAGAGATAGTAAAACCCAACTTGAGCTATTATCACTTGCGTTGTGCAATACCCATTTGGACTTGAGAAAGCCAGATTGGACAAAATCACTCAAACTACCAAGAGGTATAGAGTGAGTATCCGAGTGTGATTGCTATATTACAACCCCGACCAAGAAAACTTTCCCTAGAGTTTATAACCCATTAGGTAACCACCTAGGTGGAAGTCACGACCCTAGACCCTTTTAGCATTTGAAAAACAACTCAAAACCAAAATTATTGTCATTAGTTTTATACTTGCATACAATAGAACAAAGTAGAAGTAGAATATAAATCAATATTATGGAGGTGTAATTGGAGTCAAAACATGAAATCAAACTATATATACACCTAATCCCATTTCTAACTCCATATGGATTCGATCCTGACCTTCGTTAGGTTTATTATTGCATCAACTGCCTCGCTACTTAATTGTGGTGTGGGTTTGGCCGAGATCAATTGTTGGCGCCTTTGTCGAGGAATTAAATGAATTTAGCTATATATGTAGATTTTTGTGTGTTTCGTCTTTCTTTCCTTCCGAGTCACTAATTTTGTTTTGTATTTCTCATAGGTACCAAATGACTCTCAACAACGAGCCCATCGGAAATGTGCTAGTGGGGGAGGAGGTAGATGATGATCAAGGAGATGAGATTCACCTCGAACCTCAAGTAAACAGGCGAGGCCGACCGCCTCATGATAATATCCCAAACCCTCCCCCACCTCCACCAAGAGCAGTGCACCGAGTGTTGCCGAATGAGGGCTATGAAAGTGCAATAGTCCCGCCCCGTATTAGCGCGGGCAAATTCCAAATAACCAACGTGATGCTTACACTACTTGAACAACGGGGTTTCTTCACCGGAGCTCTAAGCCAAAATTCTTACAAGCATCTCAAGGGGTTCGTCGATACTTGTTGGGGGAGCAAGCAAGCAAATCTTTCCGAGGATGCACTACTTTTGAGACTATTTTCCTTTTCTCTAAGGGGAAAGGCTTTGGACCGGTTAGAAAGATTACCTAATTATTCCATTCACACTTGGGATGAGTTGGCCGAAAAGTTCATTGCCAAATTCTTTTCTCCGGGGCACATGGCTACACTAAGGGATGAAATTCTAGCTTTCAAGCAAGAGCCTAATGAGCCATTGCACAAGATTTAGCAAAGATATCGTACCATGGTCAAATAATGCCCGAAAAATGATATGACCGAGGCCATGATCCAACAGACCTTCTACAGGGGGATCAACACACATATCAATGTGTGGTAAATCAACTCGTTGGGGTTAACTTCTTGAACACGCCTTATTCTGAATCTTGTGAAATTTTGAATGAGATGGAGGATACCTCTTCGGCATGGAAAAGCAGGGAAAATGTTCCTCTAGGTGACCCAAATGTTATTCACCTACAGAAGGAGCTACATGATCACGGGCAAGCTATTGTGGAATTGACAACCACAATGAACCAACAGGCCAAGGCTCAGCTTCAACAGGTTCAAGGGCCAAAACAAGTGAATGCTATGAAAGGGGTGAACAAGATGGTGAACAAGAGACGGCAAAGAGGTCATCAAGTACAAAACCATCCGGAATAATTTGAGAAAGATAATAGTGGTTATAATCAAGGTGACTCATATGATGAGCAAAAATAAGAGGTGCAATATGTCAATAATTTTCAAGGTCAAAGAAACAATGCTCCAAGTAAACAATAATGGAGATCATTAGGAAACCAAGGGAATTAGAACATCTAAGGCCACCAAGGAAATTGGAATGGTGGCAATAACAACAACAATCAACACAGTTGGGGTAATCAAGGCAATTGGAGTAATCAAGGGAACCAAGGAAATTGGGAAGGTAATAATCAAAGCAATTGGGGAGGCAACAACAACAATCAAGGGGGTTAGAACAACAAAAATCAAGGGAATCGGGGGTCGGGCTTTCAAAGGCCCCGGATGTATCAACAACCAAACAATCCGCCTCCATATTCGTCACTAGGTCCTAGTTCTTCCAATAGTGAAATGGGACGGATTGAAAGTATGTTTAAGCGAATGATGGAGAAAATGCCGATTCAGATGCTCAATTGGCCTCCCACAACACCTCTATCTGCAATTTTGAGATTCAACTAGGCCAAATTTCTCAAGCTTTAAATACTCACCCTAAGGAGGCACTACCTAGTGATACGGTGGTTAACCCGAATGGTGGGAACAATACGGGGCATGCAATGTCCGTAACAACAAGAAGCGGGTGAGGTGGAGTTGAAATTACCTCAAACCAAATAAGAAATGTGGATGATGATGTGTTGGTTCAAGAAGATGACATGACAAGCAATGATTTTCAAGCCAATGAAGAGGTGAGGATTGACATTAATGAAAGTGTGGAGGAAACACAAGACCTAGGCAAAAGGCCTAGGCGCCCTTGCCAAGGCCTCCTCCTCCATATCCTCAAAGAATTGAAAAGAAAAACAATGAGAACCAATTCAATAAATTTATTGATATGATGAAGAGTTTGTCCATAAATGTGCCGTTGGTTGAAGCCTTAGAACAAATGTCGGGATATGACAAGTTCATGAAGTATTTGGTAAAAAATAAGAGATCAATGAACTGTGAAACTATCAAAATGACTCATCAAGTGAGTGCTATTGTGCACTTCATGGCTCCAAAGTTAGAAGATCCCGGTGCCTTCACAACCCCGTGCACTATTGGGAGTGCCGATTTTGTCAAAGGTTTATGTGATATGGGGGCAAGTATTAACTTGATGCCCTATTATGTGTTCAAAATGTTAGGGATTGGGCAACCAAGACCCACATCCATGAGGTTGCAAATGTCTGATCGGACAATGAAAAGGCTGTTGGGGATAATTGATGATGTGTTAGTTCGAGTCGACAAGTTCATCCTTACCCCGCAGATTTTGTGATCCTTGATTGTGAGGTTGACTACGAGGTGCCAATTATATTAGGGAGACCTTTCCTTGCTACAGGGAAGGCCCTAGTTGATATGGAATCTAGTGAGCTTACCTTCAGGGTGGTGATGAAAACATATTGTTCCATGTATGCAAATCAATGAGGCAACCAAATAACACTGAAGTTTGTGCGTTCGTGGATCTAGTGACCAAATTAATTTGTTATTACACAAGTGCTATAATAAATTTTGAGGATACCTTGGAAGCTGTGTTGCTAAATCATGATGAGGATGCGAAGGAAGACTTAGTAGAATGTATCAATGCTTTGCAAGGAATGGGGTCATATACTTATGAGCCCCGAAAACTTTCCTTAGATCTTGAGAACCGGAAGAATCCTCCAACAAAGCCCTCAATCGAGGAGCCTCCCACCCAAGAGTTAAAGCCTTTGCCTTCACACCTCAGGTATGAGTTTCTTGGCCCTTGTTCTACTTTACTTGTTATTCTTTCCTCGTGCTTAACTAATGAACAGGTAGATTCTAATTTGGCGGTGCTCAAAAGGAGGAAGAAAGCAATAGGTTGGACATTGGCGGATATTCGGAGTATATGCCCCACCTTTTGCATGCACAAAATTATTCTGGATGAGGATGCTAAACCCTTTGTGGAACATCAAAGAAGATTGAATGAGGCTATGCAAGAAGTAATGAAGAAAGATATCATCAAATGGTTGGATGCCAGGGTTGTTTACCCATATCCGATAGTTCGTGGACCTCGCTGGTGCAATGTGTCCCAAAGAAAGGGGGCATGACTATGAGAACAAATGATAAAAATGAATTTGTAACGACCCGGCCGGTCGTTTTGAGAATTTAAGCTGCGTTCAGTGGCATAAGTCCTTGAACAAATTCACATTGTGTATATCAACATGTGTGCATGGTTGGATTCAGTTACCATATAATTCGGAGTCGAATTGGAAGAAGGATTCTAGTTTTGGAAGCTTAAGCGGTGAAATTTGACCGGAATTTGACTTTTTTGTAAACTGCTCCGGAATAAGTTTTGGATAATGTCAACAGATCCTTATGGTGATTTTGGACTTAGGAGCGCGTCCGGATTTGCATTTGGAGCCCCTTAGAGTAATTTGAGGCAATTCGGCGAATAGTTGGAAAAATTGAAGTTTGGAAAATGGAGAAGTTGACCCATAGTTGATTTTTGTGATATCGGGATCAGAATACGATTCTGAGAGTTGGAGAAGCTCTGTGAGTTCATTTGGGACTTTTCTGAATAATTTGGCGTCATTCCGGGTTGAATTGATAGGTTTTGGCACGAGTTTTAGAAGTTGTAAGATAGAAAGTTCATAAGCTCAATTCAGGGTGCAATTCGTAGTCTCGCCGGGGTTTGATGTGATTTGAGACCTCGAGCGGGTCCGTGTCAGGGTATGGAACTTGTTGGTGTGCTTGGACGAGGTCCCGAGGGCCCCACGTGTGTTTCAGATGAGTTTCAGATAATTTCCATGGTTTTGGAGAGGGCTGAGTCTTGGTGTAATAGCACATGCGGGTCTTGGGCACATATGCAATGGTCGCAAGTGCGAAGGAGGAGGTGCGTAAGCGAGAGGAGTTGGTCTTGGCAGTCTCCGCAGATGCGGAGAATTTGAGCGCACACGCGGTGCCGCAAGAGAGGATACTTGGGCATAGAAGCGGAGTGGAGCGCAGGTGCGGTTGGTCCTAGCAGATTCATATAACTCTAGTGTTGGCTATTTTTCTTCATATTTTGAGTTTTGGACTCCGTATTTGGGAGCGACTTTTGGGGGTTTTCAAGATAATCGATTGGATAAGTGTTCTTCACCTAGTATTTAATGTATTCCATGATTTTACCTTCATTTCTATCATTAAATTTGTGTTTTTGGTTGGGGAAAGGGTTGGGTTTTGACGAAAATTTCTAAACTAAAAAATCATGATTTGAGGGATGAAATGGTATCAGAATTTGGTAATTTTTGTATGGTTGAACTCATATTGGAATGGGTGTTCGGATTTTGTAAAAAATTTCGGGTTCCGAGATGCAGGTCCGAGGGTCGAATTTTTGGTCGACTTTTGAATTTTGTTAAAGATTTAGACTTTATAATCTGAAATAGTTTCTTACGAGTTTTATTCGTGAATTGAAGTTATTATGGTTAGATTTGAGCCGTTCGGAGGTCTTTTCATCCGAGGAGTTCACTTTAGAGTACCGGGTAGTCGTCTTTTAGGTAAGTATGTTTCCTAACCTTGTGTGGGGGAAACTACCCCTTAGGATTTGAGTCTTCTATGTTGATTGTAGTCCATGTACGCAACGTGACGAGTGCATGGCCAGACTTATTTGTGGGAAGTTGGCCTTTTAGGGTTCTTAGGTCCTTATATTTACCATGTATGAAGTTGTTCTTGATACTTGGGTTCCTACTTGCTGGTTTCACTTCTACATGTTTTAATTAGAGATAATTGCTTTAGGATTCCTTCTTACTATCTAATTGAAGCTTATTTGATTTAACTGAAGATTTTACCTCTTCTACAGTCATGCTATATAATTTCATAAACTGCCTATCTTTGAAATTATTATTATCTCATCCTATAATTGTTTAGCCTTAATTAGAGTTTCGATTGTCTTCTACTGCTTATCCTTAATTGAACTATTGAATATCTTTCATAATTTCTCAACCTCAAAAGGAGTTTAGATAACCTCTATCTTAGATGACTTGCCTTTATTTGGAACTATTTGACTCATGTTGGCTTCTTATTGTTGACTTGAATATTGTGGATTCGTTGCTACATTTTTGCTTTCCCTGGTTAAGTTGTTCTCTTTATGCCTAGCATTCTTTACCGTGATTATTCCTTGTGGATGTGTTCTACCGTTTCTTTGTGACGTAAAAGATCTTGTATCGATTTGCTCGTCGTACTTTGTATTACTATCAATGTTGCTTTGTACTTGTTGTGGTGATGTACGAGTTTTCTATCGTGCTACAACTGTTGACTTCGTTGGTTGCGCTGCATATTTATCTTGGGACTACAGACGTATTCCGGGAGATCCCCCTGTACTGCATATTTATTTTGGGACTAAGGACATATTTCGGGATATCCCCATGTACTGTATATTTATTTTGGCACTACAGACGTATTCCGGGAGATCCCCCTGTACTGCATATTTATTTTGGGACTCAGATGTATTCCAGGAGATCCCCCTGTACTGCATATTTATTTTGGGACTATGGACGTATTCCAGGAGATCCCCATGTATTGCATATTTATTTTGGGACTACGGACGTATTCCGGGAGATCCCCCTATAGTGCATTTTTATTTTGGTACTACGGACGTATTCCAGGAGATCCCCCAGCACTACATATTTATTTTAGGACTACGGGCGTATTCCGGAAGATCCCCATGTACTGCATAATAAATTCTGGACTATGGGACGGGATCCCAGTGGATTCCCCTGTTGATATATATGTGTTCGGAGCTGCTACTCTTCAATGCTTAGGTGTCACAGGGTGACCTATACTCGAAGGATACTTACTTGAAAAGTTATATTTGAAAATTATTTATCTTGAAGAAACTATGTTTGAGAGAAATTTATTGAAAAGTATATTTTAAAATCATTTATCTTGAAGAACTATGGTCGAAGAACATTTATTTGGAAAGCTTATATTTGAAAAATAACTATCATGAAAGAACTATGTTTGAATGATATTTATTTGAAAAGTTTATATTTGAAGGAAGTATATATTCTTATTGGAAAGGATTATATTCTAAAGATCCCAATATGAAAACTTACTGGTGGAAGTTTACACTTGAAGGATTTGACTACTTTATTGGGGTTGTTGGCTAAGGCCTAATGTGGAAATTATTGCAGTGCTGAGTTACTACTTGCCTTTACTATATTGTGATTTTTCGGAATTGGGTTGTGCTCCCGTCTATCCTTTTGTATCTTATTATGGTGTTCCACTATTACTAGTTATATTTCCTTCCTTATTGCAGTTGCTATGTTGTTAGCCATATCGTGTAGTCCTTCATGTTATGTCATTCCTATACTTATGCTTGTTCAGTTTATTAGACCAGTGGGCGTCTTGACTAGTCCTCATCGCTACTTCACCGAGGTTAGTCTTGATACTTACTAGGCACCGCTGTGGTGTGCTCATACTATACTTCTGCATATTTTTTGTGCACATCCAGGTATAGATCGTTAGTAGCTGTGCGGATCCTTGCTAAGGAGACACAAGGTAAACCTGCCTCTGCAGTCGTAGGCTTCGGAGTCACCTTCTTACTTTGTATTCAACTATTTTACTCATTCCAGACCGTTGTAGTTAGAAGTGGTAGCAAACTCTGTAGAGCTTATGAGTTGTACTACCGATTTTGGGAAATTGTAAATTCTGTAAAGACTTCTATGTCGAAACTGTTAGATTTTTTTTATTGTTGTTATTCAGTACATGTTAGGCTTACCTAGTCCTAAGACTAGGTTCCATCACGGTACCCAACGGAGGGAAAATTGGGTCGTGACAGAATTGATCCCCACAAGAACTGTCACTAGGTGGAGAGTGTGCATGTACTATAGGAAGCTCAAAAAGTTACTCAGAAAGACCATTTTCCGCTACCATTTGTTGATCAAATGTTGGATAGTTGGCCGTAGGTAATTTTTATTGCTTCCTTGACGGATACTCCGGATATAACTAGATTTTTATTGCTCCTAAAGACCAAGAGAGACCACTTTCACTTGTCCCTATGGTACTTTCTCATTCTCGTGTATGTCATTTGGGTTATACAATGCACCGACGTTTCAACGGTGTATGATGGCCATCTTCACCGATATAGTGGAGGACTTTCTTGAGGTTTTCAGGGACGATTTTTCTATGGTGGGGAATTCTTTTAAAGAGTGCTTGGATAACTTGGACAAGGTATTGGCACGATGTGAGGAAACTAACTTGGTTTTGAACTGGGAGAAGTGTCACTTTATGGTCGACGAAGGCATCGTCCTCGGTAACAAGATTTACAAGAATGGTATTGAGGTTGATAAAGCCAAAATTGAAGTGATTTCCAAACTCCCTCCCCCTACTTCTGTTAAGGGAGTGAGGAGTTTTCTAGGTCATGCGGGGTTCTACCTCCTATTCATCAAGGACTTTTCTAAGGTGGTAAACCCCTTGTGCAAACTCTGGGAGAAGGATGCCAAGTTCCATTTCAATGAAGATTGTATGAAGGCATTTGAACTACTTAAGTATAAGTTGACTACCACTCCTATTATCACCGCGCCAAATGGGAGCTTACCTTTTGAGCTCATGTGTGATGTGAGCGATGTAGCGGTAATGGGGTACCAAATCAACAAGATCTTCCATCCGGTCTACTATGCTAGTAAGACCATCAACGAGGCCCTAGTCAACTATACGATTACCGAGAAATAACTCCTGGCCATTGTCTTTGCTATGGAGAAGTTCCGCCTGTACTTAATGGGTACAAAGGTGATTGTTCACACCGACCATGCAGCGCTTCGATATTTGTGAGCAAGATAGACTCTAAGTCAAGATTTATGCAGTGGGTAATTATTTTACAAGAATTTGATCTTGAGATCCAAGACCACAAGGGGAGTGAAAACCAAGTGGCGGACCACTTATCCCGATTGGAGGAGGAGGGGAGGCCACATGATGGCTTTGAGATCAATGATTCATTTCTTGACGAACAACTCCTATCCATTTCTATGACCGGGATGCTATGGTTTGTCGATGTGTCCAATTATCTTGTGAGTGGCATTATACCGAATCAGTTCTCTTCAAACCAAGGAAGAAGCTCAAACGGGACTGCCTGGACTACTATTGGGATGAGCCCTATCTTTTCAGAATTTGTACTGATGGTGTTATCCGAAGATGTGTACCAGAAAAAGAACAATTGGGAATTATTGAGACTTAAACTCTTCGCCATATGGTGGTCACCATGGTGGAGCGAGAACGGCTACAAAGATGTTAAGTTGTGGATTCTATTGGCCTACTCTTTACAAGGACGCTAGCGATCTCGCTAGGCATTGTGATGAATGTCAAAGGCTCGGTGGGATTTCCAAGAAAAATAAGATGCCCCTCACCACCATCTTAGAGATTGATATTTTTGATGTGTGGGGCATTGATTTTATGGGTCCGTTTGTGAGATCATGTGGGAACACCTATATATTGGTAGTTGTTGGTTACGTGTCTAAACTGGGTGTGTGGTAGCTTTCTTGAAGAAGAACATATTCACAAGGTTTGGAACTCCAAGGGCTATTATTAGTGATGGGTCGTCACACTTTTGCAACAAAGCTTTTGATACTTTACTTTCCAAGTATGGTGTCTCTCACAAAGTGCCAGCCCCCTATCATCCTCAAGAAAGAGGACAGGTTGAAATCTCCAACCGGGAGATCAAGAGTATTTTGTCAAAGATTGTGAATGCCAACCGGACGGATTGGTCGAAGAAACTTGACGATGATATTTGGTCCTATAGAACAGGTTACAAAACACCAATTGGTATGTCTGCATATCGGTTACGGTTCGGAAAAGCTTGTCACCTTCTGGTAGAACTTGAGCATAAGGCTTTGTGGGCATTGAATAAGCTTAATCTTGAGTGGGATGTAGCTGCCAATTTAAGGGTGAAGAAATTGAATGAGCTTGATGAGTTCCGGTTCCATGCATATTCAAGTTCGTCCTTGTATAAGGACAAGAAGAAGTACCTCCATGACAAGTATATCCGGAACAAAGAATTCAAAGAAGGCAATCTTTTTCTATTGTTCAATACTCAGTTCCGTATGTTTCCGGGAAAGTTGAAATCTTGGCCCATTTGAAGTTGTGCATGTGACACCCTTTGGTGCTCTAGATCTGAAAAATAAGAAAGGTGAGGTATTTAGAGTCAATAGGCACCGGGTGAAACACTATCTTGGCAAGGTTGGTGATGGCCACGTTGTGGCATTGCTTCATTTCAAGTGATTGATGGTAACATGCGTCGTGCGACGACGTTAAATCAGGCGCTTCTTAGGAGGTAACCCATGTATTTTGTATTCTTTTTCTTGATTTTCTTCTTTAGATTAGATAGGCTTTGTTTTAAGCTAACTAGTTTTGAAGTGAATTGCAGGCATGGGTGTGTATTCCAGGAAAAGTATGGAAAAATTGGCCAAGTATGGAATTTTATGCAGACCGCACCAAAAATATACGAACCGCATAGTTGGGTTCGCGGCCGCAGAATTCCTTGTGTGGCCGCACAACTGGGAACCCAAAATTGTCATCTCTCTGAAGTTGATTTTGCAGAAAAGGGGTCATTATGCGGCCCCATTCAATTTTATGCGAACCACACAAGGTCATACATCAGCATTCTATTTTATACGGACCGCACACCTTTGTTCTCTTCAAGTAAAGAGTGCGGATCTCACTCAATAATATGCGGCCGCATTCAGGTAAGAGATGCACCGTCTTTGCTAGGGTATAAATAGGGGTTTCCCTTACTTTTCACACTTTACGCTCTCTGAACTCTCAAGCCCTTGAAAACACTATGCAATCCAAACAATTGTTTCACAATAACACTCACTTCATCAAGCTAGATTGCTACTTGTATGACCCACTAATGGTATGTTCAATTCATGTAGATTTTTGTTCATTTTTCTCAAATTTTGTTTTTGATTTCTTTGAGTGGTTTAGTCAATTTTAGGCTTAAAAATGTCAAAATGTGCTTAATTTGTGCTTCAAAATCATATGGGTAGTGACATACATGCTAATTAGAGTCTGGGTAGACCAATAATTATGTCTATTTGTGCACACATACTTAACCTTTAAAAATTTGGCATGCACCCTAACTCAGTGCCGATAAAATTAAAACTATGCGGCCGCACACATTATTGTACGGCTCGCATAACTGGCATAAGGGGTGTAATATGATTGAGTTGTGCGGACGGCTCTCAAAATTTGGCGGCCTGCAGAACGAGTATGTGGCCGCACAAAAATGCATGCAGTCCGCACTCAAAACATCAGAGAACCTGCAATTTCAAAGTCAGATTTGTGCGGTCGCACTCAGATTTGTGTGGCCGCACTCAGATTTGTGCAGTCCGCACTAGATGTTATGAGGATGCACTCCAAAGATATAGGGTCCGCACTGGGCAGTCTGCGGCTGCACTCAATTTTGTGCGATCTACACTGCCTAATTACTGACTGCTTGTCTTCAACTATAGCTCAACTATTTCCTTTGCTTTGAATTCAACTGAAAAATGTAATTTGTAATGCAGACAATGGTTAGATCTCTCGTCAAAGGTGATCCATCAAAAGGGATGGGTGAGCACTCTCGAGGCCGAGGTCGGGGCAAGAGTAACCTACAATTGGCCATTCAGAAAGCAATAGGCAAGAAAGCAACTGCACACAGTGTACCTGACTCCTCGGACACCAGTGAATATGCCCCGTCTAGGGAAGTCTCCGAGGGTCACTCTATGGAGGTCGAGCCTGAACCTAATTCCCAACCACCTCAAACCACTGGGCACAATCAACTATGCAGTGAGCCTATAGATAGTTCCTCAACTGAGTCTAATATAGGAAGCCACGGTTCTTAGCCCTCCTCTTCACCTACCCCTCTGTCACCTATTGATATTGATGATGATGACATCCCGGATGACGGTAGAGGGGGTGACACTCATGTGGGTGGCCTTGAACAGAAAAAGAAGAAGGAGATGTAGGAGGATAGATTTGTCTGCTTGACAGCATCAACAAATTCAGGGAGTTGTGGCCAATAAGGTCGCTCACACTAGAGCGGTAATTCTTGATGAAGGATTTGTATATTCATAATCCAAACGTCCTTAGGAAATTCCAGGAAATGAGGGGGTGGAAGTGGTTCACTCACCCGATCTTATATGAAAATGAGCATCTAGTGAGGGAATTATATGCCAACATAGCTCATATCAAGGTGGCAACAAAAGTGATAAAAGTGAGGAATTTGTAGGTTTGCCTTGATGCCAATACTCAGAATACTTATGTGGGTTTCGAACAAGTAGAAGTGGTCTAGTACTTGGAGAAGTCAGCTTTGGGTGAAGCAGTTTGCCCTTGGCTAGCTGAGATTATAGCTAAACCAGGACCACCACCATGGATCACCGCAGGAGTGCCTATTATCCGGGCCACCCTCAACTTCGAAGCTAAAGGGCACAAAATTTTGCGTGCAACAGAATTGATCCAAGCCTGAATGAGAATAACCTCCCTCTTCCCCGAGCAGTGTTGATGGCCTCTATCATGGTGGCGTACCCTATCAATATGGGTGCTATAATGTCAACGAAAATCACATTGGTGATCCATAAGAGTGAAAAGTCTTATCCCTTTCTGAACACCCTCATAGAGTACTTCAATGATGCAAAGGTGGATCCAAGACCTTATGACATAATGGTAAAAGCTAAAAAGTCATTTTCTTGGTATCATTTGCAGGGTGCGGACAACCTAAAGTTCAAAGGGGTGAACACTACCGCAGCTGGCCATTCTGACGAGCCAGCATGGTAGGTGCAGAGGTTGTTGCTAAGCCATCTTCAGCTCCCATCCCTACCACAACAGCCGGTTCTTCCTCCGGGATAGCCTCTATGCCATCGCCATCATCTTCCAGGCCTCCCAAATCAGTTCCAGTGCCATCCTCATCTCCATACCCTCTCACTGCATTGCGAGTCTCCCATACATTGGAGAGCCTCAACAACTGGATGCAGATAGCCACTTCTAAGCTGTCTAACATCTCCAGTACTGTTGCATCGCATTCCTCTACTCCAGCAGTGCCACAGGTACCTCATTTAGTGGAGAAAACTTTGAAGAAGATCCTAGACAACTAACAGACTATCATGGACACTCTGGTAGCTTAGGGGGGGTGCCACTGAGGAATTGGCCAAGCAAGTGAAGAAAATGAGAAAGTCCTAGGCTTCAAAAAAAGACAGTGGAGAGTTTGAGGAAAGAGGAGAAGAAGTTAGCATCAGCGAGTGACTTGCTCTTTGATCTTTTGATGGAGACAGTTCCATCCGCACTGGCTAATCCAGCAGCACCATCAGCGGAGGCACCATCAGTGGAGGCTGGCCAGTCTGATGAGCCAGAGCTCAGTGCCCCCACTACTGAGGAGATGCTCAGGATGCTCTCCAACCTTGTGGTCTCTCAGCCCGGAGATGATGATATTCAGTTAGAGGAGATCGAGGGTGGTGATGTTTCTATTCACCCCAAGACCACATGGGGAGTTTCTTTATTCTCTACCCTCTTATGATTTGTTTTGCTAAGCATGGAGGACAATGCTTACTCTTCTTCTGGGGGTGGTGTATTTTGATAGTTTGATGTTTCGCATGACTATTTATGACATTTAATCATTTTCTGGGCCTGTAATAACTTAAATAATCCTTTTACTTTTTATTTTATCTTTATTCTATCCTTAATTATGTATATAATCATCCCCTTTGTATATATATATTTTTTGTACGTTTAGTAGTTTATTTTATAGCTTCTTCATTTTGCTTTCCTAATAGTATAGCTTCTTAATTACTTTATTAGCTTCTTTTTTGATTTGTTAACTTCTTCTTATGTTTTATTGAACAATAAGCCTTTGGTTTTCTTAATGCTACGGTTCTTTCCAAATGTGGGTCTTGTGTGAACCGGGTGGCTCTTCCCAACGATGGATGGCGTGACAACCTTCTTAAGGGATTGAGTCAGTTTTTGATGTTTAGAAAAAAAAAGTAGTGCAATGAATTAATAAGATTCGAGCATGTTTCACTTGGTACCAACACACTTAACTATGCGCTTATGGTTAAAAACATTTTTTTGTAAAAGAAATAGCTCTAGTTAGTGACCTTGTGAATATTGTGTTGACTTAGGCAATCATCAGATGGTTTAGTTGAACCGTAGAGATTTTCAATCTTGAATGCGATTGTTGTGGGCCCTCAACTTCTTTCTCTTTAAAAATCCGGTTGTGTGAGAGGTAAGGTATTTTGTTACAAGTCCAAGTACCTGTGCGAGTAGCCTTGAACATGCCCCGAATGTGTTTCTATGAAATTCTAAGTTAGCTTGGCTTGAGAAGTGATTGTAGGCCCTCCTTCACCCGTTTTTGAAACATTCCATGGCTCACCAACGATATAATCCTTAGTAAACCCTTTTGAGCCGAAATCCTTTCATTCAATAACCACATTAAAATCTTTTAACCGTTTTATAGTGACCCTCTCTCGGCACCCGACTTTTCTTTAGCATTCATGTGATTCAAATGGCAAGAACATATGTTTGGGGGAGATACGAGAAGTTTAAAGGTGGTTTCAAGGAACAAAAGTACAAAATAAATGAAAAAAATAAAAAGTTAAATAAAAAAAACGGAAGAACAAAGAAAAACACAAAAGGAAAGTGAATAATGTGAAAGGGTTGAAAAGATGCAAAAGAATGAAAAAGTGAAAAGCATGGAGAAAGCAAAGAAGGAGATTGTGGATAGCATGGCAAAAATAGAGTGATGTCAAGTCTCTCTAATCCCCCTAAGGGAAAAGAAAATGACTCAAAGAGTCATCAAAGCAAGAGCCAACAAAAGAATGTGAAGTGCTAAAGGAAAGGTGAACCGATTCCAATTGGATATTACCGTCCTTCATCCAAAAGCCTTCATTATATGCCGAAAAAGCCCTACGTGATTTCAAGCCGAGCAAGCTTACATTAGTGGTGATATACATGAGGGGCAAGCATATGGTACTCAGAGTCGGGCTTGTGACATTCTTTTGAGAGTGATGCGTGAAGCTTACTCAAGTCATTGTTTTGAACTCTTCATTCGTGAGATGAGATGAGCTTCCGGAGAGTATAGGAAGAGGAGTTTGGGATCCAAGGTGACTTGCATGAAAGTGTGAGCTTCCTTGATGATCAAATTCAACCCTCCATTCTCAAAGTGTCACATTAGAGCCATTTGTGCTTCAATTTTCAAACCGCATGCTTGTTAATGATTCATGAGCATATGGGTAATGGTTGGTCCCAATTGATTTGTGTTTTGACTTAACTTAGGGCAGCTGAAATATCCCTTTTTATAATGGAGGGGGGAATTACCATAATTGCTTGAGGACAAGCAAAAGCTTAAGTTCGGGGAGTTGATAAGTAGGGATTTTGACCGCTCATTTGCCCGCTTTTACTTGAGTTTGAACTCGAAAATGCATAAAGTTATCCCCGAGAACTAATGAAATGAGATTTCTTGCAGGAACATTGGGTAACAAGCCAACCACCCAAAATCAACTCAAAAAGGAGTCAAAATTGGATAAGGACAAAAACAGGGCAAAAGTGCTTAGAGTGCAGACCGCACAATTCTGTGAGCGGCCGCAAACAATGAAGTAACCCTGTCAAATTCAGCTTCAGAGTATGCAGACCGCATAATTCTAGTGCGACCTTAGAAGAGAGGTTCAGAGACTTGGAAGTTTTGAGCTATTAAAGATCTGCGAACCGCACAAGTATTTTGCGGCTGCAAAAGTCAGTGTGCGACCACATGTACTATTATGCAGATCGCAGAGGAGCAGATTCAGAGAACCTATTGAAGTTGTGCGGACCACGGGAATATTATCCGGCTGCAGAAGCTAGTGTTCGGCCGCAATCACTATTACGTGGACCGCATAAGAAGAGATTCAGAGAATACTAGTTGAAGATATGCGGTATGTACGATGTTTGTGCGGCCGCAAAAGCCAAAGGTGCGCCCGTACTCATTTTTGTGCGGTCCGCAGACTAAAGTCCAGATCCCATATCAAGCCATGTGTGCGGCCGCACTAAGAATTATGCAACCGCACAACCTCCGCATGGGCATTTTTGTCAGATATTTTCAGCTTAGTATAAATAGGACTTTTTGTCATTTTTAGGATATGTTTGGTTTTTGTAAAAGCACCTGGCCGTTTCTCTTTACTGCTTTAAGTAATTTTGTACTAGATTTGTCTCCAAACACTAGATTTTCACCCCATAATTATTTATTATTGATTCTATCTTTATTTCTTCTTTAATTTCTTTAATTTTCATGAGTAGCTAAATATCTAGCTAGGTTTATGACCCAACCCTAGTGTGGGTATTTTATGTGTGTTTAAATTAGGGCTTGTTTGTGATTGGGTTAGTGATATTTAGCCTAGTTCTTGGTTGAAATCAAGGATTAGTGGTTGCAAATATTGATTCATGCCTAATTGACTTAGTCTCTACTTGAGAAAGAGAGGCTAAGTCTAGGAAAATTTGGCTAACAAAAAATTGGGGTGAACTCAAGAAATGGATAGCCCCAATTAAAGGGTTGAATCTAGAGATAATAAAACCCGACTTGAGCTATTATCACTTGTATTATGTAATACCCATTTGGACTTGAGAAAGAAAACTTGGGCAAAATCACTCACACTACAGAGAGGTATAAAGTGAGTATCCGAGTGTGATTGCTATATTACAACCCTGACCAAGCAAATTTGCCCTAGAGTTTTCAACCCATTAGGTAATCACCTAGGTGGAAGTCACGAACGTAGACCCTTTTTATTATTTAAAAAACATCTCACAACCAAAAATATTATCATTAGTCTTATACTTGCATAAAACAGAACAAAGCACAAGTAGAATACCAATCAATATTGTGGAAGTATAATTTGATTCAAAACATGCACTCAAACTAGATATACCTAATCCTATTTCTAACTTCCCGTGGATTCAATCCCGACCTTCGTTGGGTTTATTATTACATCGACCGCCTCACTACTTAATTGTGGTATGGGTTTGGCCGAGATCAGCTAGTCGTCGCTCAGAAGGAACAAAGCGACATGACCGAGAAGGTAGATAAAATCTTAGAATCTCATGGCATCGGTTTTGGAGTGATGGCTAACAATTCGAACTCACAGGTCATGCAGAAGCTCGAGATGATCGAGCATCTCCTTGGAGAGGTAGATATGGTGAAGGAGGAGACCTTAGTATGTAATCAAAATACGGACCGCCTTGCCTCAGAGAAGGAGGTTGTTCAAGCTCGATTGTCCTTGGCCGAAATCTAGCTCCATGGCTTGAGAGAGAAAAGCTCGGCACAGGCCAAGAAAATTGAGAAGCTCCAAGCTCGGTTGGTCATCGAACTTGCAACGGCCAAATCTGAGGCTGAAAAAGCAAAGGCTGATGGTGAGGCGATCGTGGCCGTTTATCGATATGATGCTGAAGCTGCTCAAGCTCAAGGAAAGAAAGTTTCCAATGATGCCCAATGTCGCGCCCCCTTTTTTCGCGAAATCGGGGTTTCGACATTTTTTTGAGACAACTCCCTTCCTTTTGGGATGTGATATGGGATTTAAAGAGTCGTCACCTAACGGATTAAGGTGTGTTAGGGCACCTAGAGTAATTAACTCATGAAACTAGTTTATATCACCAGAGATCGGGTAAGGGATCGAAATTTCCTTGAGGGGAAGGTGTTAGGTACCCCTCGAGGTCCACAACGGTGGGTCCCGGCCGAACTTAATTAAGCGAATTAGTCTTTAAAGGAAAATAAAGCAATTTAGACAACTATTATTTAAAACGGGAATTAAAGGGGTCCTAAGTTGTTTAGACTATAGGATCTTTTCCATGCAATACTTGGTAACTTTCCCCAGGTTGGGGTTCTATACATAGTATTAGCGCACATGTCATCATCTCCTTTACTACCCAATTACTATCTTTCAGTTGTTACTTAAACATTGTAGTATCTTCTAACTCGTGCCTTATGCGTGCATTACCCGTCCATTACCTATATCCCTGGAGGTGTTTAGGACCTCTATTTAAGGTGGTTCTAGACTCACCTATGTTTCTTAAAATGAGAAAACTAAGCGACAAAGAAAAGTCAAGTAGGATTGTCACATAAAGAGCAAATAGGGGCTCATGTTAACCTCCACAAGTAAACAAAATCAAATGCACACTATTCAAACAAATGATCTTTAATGATTTAAGATCCTATAGGCAGGATATCTAGACAAGAATAAAAAGAATATATATATATAAAAACCTTATTAAAGAGAGCAGCGATTCCTATCAGTTTGCCTACTGATATTGTTAAAAACTCTTAATCTGGGTAAACTTCAGGCAGTACTAGATCACATTTGTTTTTAGCCCCAGAATTCCTATAAGTTTGCCTAAGTGATAACCAGAACCCTATAGGCATGGTATCTACAATTGTTAATTATAGACCTATAACATAGTTCATAAACGAGTTAGTGATTTTAACAGACAGGTTTTTATCTTTTAGACCCTATAGGCATGCCTTCTAATTGCAGAATTAGTTAACTCCTACAGGCATGATTTATAAGTGCTAAAACTGATTTGTTTATTTCCTATAGACATGCTTTCTAGTTTACATAATTAGTTAACTCCTATAGGCATGATTTCTAGTTTACGGAATTAATTAATTCCTATAGGCGTGATTTCTAATTTACAGAATTAATTAATTCTTATAGGCATGATTTCTAATTTACATAATTAATTAATTCATATATGCATGATTTCTAGGTGCTGAAGCTGATTTATTTATTTTTCTATAGACATGCTTTCTACGTCTGAAAACTGATTTCACCCTATAGGCATGATATCTAAATTGACTTTTATATCTCCTATAGGCATGACATCTACGTGAGCAGGAACTTTAAACAAATTGCCAGGTAAGTGTATTAAGTTACACAAATAAGATCCTATATACATGATCTCTAATACACATTGAGATTTGAAAAGAAGCATAAAAGATGTGTTCTTGATGCAGAATTGATAAACGACATATAAATAGGATTTCTAGGATGCAAATTATGAAACTTCAGATTTCAAACGGTAAGACAAGATCATATGGGCATGATTTCTAATGGTATACACATAAAGAATCACCACAACAACCCATAGGCATGATTTCTACCCGAACCTGACAAAGATATATAACAATCCCTTCCCAGTGTTTACTAATAACCCTATATATGTTTTTACAAGGATTATTACATTATTACAGACCAATATAAATGAACTACATAAAAGCTATTCATACACTATAGGGAGCCTTAGCAGGCCCAACACCAACCTGGAAGCCAGGCCTTCAAGCAAGCAAGTCTGATGTCCACAAGTAGTCCATCCATAATACACAAATGGGCTTCTGGTGTGTCAAAGTTCCCAAGGGCCTCAGGGACCCCGGACAATGCTCACACCAGAACCTTTCTTAGAGAAATTGTTGTACATGATTAGAAGACCAGCCCGAGTGTGTTAGAGTTCAGAGGAGTCTCATAGACCCTAGGCAGTGCTCACATTGGGGGTGGTAGGATCCTAGATAACTAAGAGTAGAAGTTTGAAAATAGTATATAACGGTAGGGGTTAATTTAGAAAAGCAGTTTGATTTTCAGAAGTGAATAGACACAAGTTATAAGACTACAAACAGAACAGAACCACATTTCAGCAGATTGGTTCATAAATGGGTACTAACAATCACAACAAGAGCAGGAACACTTAAATTATAGATAGAACTAAACACGGTCACAATTGAATAAAACAAGGTTTCACATTGCTGAAGTTGACTTAGTTTATTAATTATTACTAGGTGGAATCATATAGACACGTATTAAGCAGAGAAACATACTGAAGTTACAATAAGCAAAACAAGTTACATGGACTAAGACAAAGGAAATAGAACATGAATTGTATATCTGGCAGAAACATGTTGGAATTTGAAGCACTAACCACACATACATGTGGAACAAAGAGGTAATAAAGACTAAAGCATACTAGTTAGAAAGTAAACTGGAAACATATAATAAACATGACATATCGAGGTTCGAAGTAAGCTAATCATATAAGTCACATGGTATAATGACTGAAGCATAGTAGTTGAGAAAGAGATGGCCAGGAAACAAATATCAAAACAGAAGCATGTTGATGTCTATAGAAAAATGGCTATATAGCATATATAATAGAACATGATAACAGAAATTGAGGCATACCAGTTAAGGAGATAGCAAACAGGAAGGTGAAGGCAATTGGAAACCAAGAGTCTAGCCTTGGCTTTCAGCCGACTAGACCGTTCATCAAATCGAAGTGATAGAAAGAACTTAAGTTGTGTGAGTGTAAGTGTGTGAGTATAGGTTGGTAAGCATGAGCTTGTGTCTCAGCGTATGTTTGAAAATCAGAACAATGAGAGGCTTTTATAGCATAAAATAGAGCAGACAAATAAGGTAGGAAATCAATCCTACACAAATAAGGCATGATACTTCGGAATCAATTAGAGTCGACTACAATCAATTAACAGGATAAAATAGCATAAAGTCATGCTAATACCACTTAATTTAGGGAAAGCAGTATATGGAATCAATTAGTAGTCAAGTATCAGATCAAAATAAGGTAAGGAAGTAGTTCCAGAATCAATTAGAAGTCGGACTCTATTAATCAAAACATAAAAAACAAGCCAATAAAGGAATTTAAGGAAAGTAGTACAAGTAATTAGTCACATAAATAAGGTAAGAACATGTAAAATCTAAATAAGGAAATATTGTTACTAAAGGAAAGTTGACTTCGAAACCCAATTTAGGTATGTAAAAGCGATTAACACTTAATTTAAAGGTAAACAGGCAGAAATAGTAGGATAAATAAATAATTGAAACCCTAAGAGATACATATAGATAGAACCGATTGAATCAAGTGATAATCAGTCGAAAGTAAATAATAAAACCAGAGATGAAACCTTTAAATGTTAAAAACTTTTCTTGCAAAAAATATGTTTAGAATCAAAACCCTATAAAATCGGTCATAAAATAATAAAAGTAGTAAGAAACATCAATATCGAGATTTTAAAGGGGAAATACTAAAACAAACATTGAATCGTTTCATATCGAACAAGATCTAAGCAGATTCATCCAGAAAAAAGCCAAGTTCATAGAAAAATAACAGAAAAGAACCAAATCTGGTTTGAACCAAAGATTTGAAACCATTACATAAGAAAAGATTCGTACTCACTGGTATCATAGTGAACATAGACGAAAGAGCCAAGATATGAGAGATTTTGAACCAGATTTGGTTCGAATCTCTTGAGATTCACATCAAGTAACAGAAGGATCGTATAACCAGTAAAGAGATGAAGCCAAATAAGGCGTGGAATCGAAAGAAAATCTCATGATTCAAGAGGGATATGTGATGACAGTGCTAGGGTTCGAAGGAGTGATAGAGAGGAGAAGAGAGTGGGGGATCCAAAGGTGACGTATTTAGAGAAGCGAGGTAGGGTTTGGAGGGTTTGGTATATTAAAAAAGGAAAGATTGTCCTGGACCGTTGATCCTCTATGATCAACGGCCAGGATCAAATCTAGGGGTTAGGCGGGTTAAAACAATTGGGTTATGGGATTTGGGTTATGGGTAAGGTTAGGGTATTAGGTTGGGTCTGAAAATTAGTTTAAAAGAAGCTATTTGTTAAATACCCAATTAATTTGATAAAATAATGTATAGAAATAGCTAATAAATGATAAAAAAAATGCTATTTGTATATGAAAATGATTTAAAATAATTTATAAATATATAAAAGGTCATTTTCGTTAAAAATCAAGTAATTATGCACACATGGGTTGTTATTGTAAAGTTACTGCAATTATAACCTTTAAATGTAAAAATATAACTATGCTTAAAGTAACTAAAGCTTCATACAAATATTAAGTGATAAAATTAAGCAATAAAATTATTATAAAATCATTTGTGATACAATTAGTAATTATTTGGACAACAAAATAATGGAATAATTTAATTAAAAATCCTTTTAAAATTACAAAAATTTATGAAAAAAATATTAATTGATGCTCATGCATTGTTTTGTAGATATATATGCATTTTGAAAATATTATAGGGAAGAATTAGCTATCAACAATTGCCCCTCTTTACCCGAGAAGGATGAAAGAGTTGTCGAGTAAAGACATGATGGCCAATTTTGACCGAATAGGGTGATTTGAGAAACATAGGCCGCACTCTGGTTTCTGAGCTACCTATATATCCCTATTTTTATAGGAATCAGGTTGTGTGTAGTTCTGGATCCACCGGCGAAATGTACCGATGACAGATACAAGGTTTCGAATAGGTGAAATGGTTACGGTGAGTGGTCAGGTTTGAAAGAGTATGAAGGAACCGGAGCAGAATTGCTTCTATTGTAATATGGTTAGTGAACGGGTCACCTGGAAATCAGAAGATGTATTGCAAGCATATACTTATAAATTTGCATAAATTTAAACATGATGCAAATTCCTTTCAGACCATGATAGTTGTCTTTGGACGATTGAGGATAATGTCCTCAGACGATGATGTCTCTGGCCATGAATTGTGCGGTAAGGGATTTGTAGGACCTTAAATGATATTCTCGGGCCATGAAAATGGTGCCTCCGAACCATGACGCCTTTGAATAATGATATACAATTTTTAGAGATCATCAGGCCATGGCATGGTGTCTTCCGGCTATGAAGATGGTGCCTTCAGACTATGGCGTCTTCGGACAAGCTGGCGATATTTCATCCCATGAGGTGCAATGACATGGTGCTAGAAGAAATCAAGACAAGGCTTAGTCTTGTATGAAGTTGAGGGAAGAGTCTATCCCGAGAGAAGAGAACAATGTAAGAGAGACAGTTCTTAGTCTCGTGCGAGATTCGGGACAGTGCTTAGTCCCATGCAAAGGGAACGCAGTGCTTACCTTATGCAAAATTGAGATAGAGGTTAGTCTCACGCAAAAATTGGGACAGTTCTTAGTCCCATGCAAAGATAGGGCATTGCTTAGCCTTATGCAAAGAGGAGGCAGGGCTTAGCCTCAGGTCTTAGTCTCATGCAAAAATCGGGACAGTGCTTAGTCCCATGCAAAGAGAGGGTAGTGCTTAGCCTTATGCAAAGAGGAGGCAGGGCTTAGCCTCATGCAAGATTGAGACAGGGCTTAGTCTCATGCAAGATGAAGGCAGTGCTTAGCCTTATGCAAATAAGGAGGCAGGGCTTAGCCTCATGCAGGTATTGAGACAGGGCTTAGTCTCGTGCAAGATGAAGGCAGTGCTTAGCCTTATGCAAAGAGGAGGCAGGGCTTAGCCTCATGCCGGATTGAGACAAGGCTTAGTCTCATGCAAAATCGGGACAGTGCTTAGTCCCATGGAAAGAGAAGGCAGTGCTTAGCCTTATTCAAAGAGGAGACAGGGCTTAGCTTCATGCAAAATTGAGACAAGGCTTAGTCTCATGCAAAAATCGGGACAGTGCTTAGTCCCATGCAAACAGAAGGCAGTGCTTAGCCTTATGCAAAGAGGAGGCAGGGCTTAGCCTCATGCAAGATTGAGACAAGGCTTAGTCTCGGGAAAAGTTTGGGACAATGCTTAGTCCCATGAAAATACAAGAGTAAGAGTGTAGTATTCTTAACTAACAATGTGCTTTATGCATAGAGATTGTGTCGTTGCGACGGTGTTTGTCATTGTGAAATAAACCTGCATCAAAAGAAAAAATTTGTGATTTTTGCGGGGAGGTTGTTCGTGCCTTTGCTTGTCCGATTTGCTCCGCTCTGTCGGAAGATCCTGTTCAAATTATTAGGGTAGCATTTGATAAAGCAAAGTTTCCTTTTTAAAAAGTATGCATGCATAATTTTCAAAAGACATAGTAGTATAGTTAGATGAACCAGTAACTGTGACACAATCAGAGACATTGCGACTTCTTCTGCCGTAGAATTTTGAGGGTCCTCCTCAAAATTCTACCCTAGTTAACTATATGACTTTCCTGATCGCTCCATGCGCTGCGGTTGGCTGAACTTGCTTCAGAATTTTGAGGGTCCTCCTCAAAATTCTGCCCCAGTTTATGATTGTGGGGAAAATAAAGATTTTATTGAATTATGACCGAACCCACATGGCTGCCTACGTATTCCCTCTTAAACGGGAATCAGGTCGAGCGTAGTTCAATTTATATCATATGAAGAAGCATAAATGGTTTACACATAATATCTTTTGACTGCGTCTGAGTTGATAGGCTTTGGCCAAATTTCCTCGTCCATATCGGCGAGTATGAGTGATCCTCCTGTCAATACTCTGTGAACTATGTAAGGACCTTGCCAGTTGGGAGAGAATTTCCCTTTGGCTTCTTCTTGATGCAAAAAGATCTTTTTTAGCACCAGTTGCCCCGGTGCGAACTGTCATGGCTTGACACTTTTGTTGTAGGCCCTGGACATTATGTTATGATAAAGTTGACCATGACATACTGCATTCATCTTTTTTCCGTCTATGAGGGCTAGTTGCACATAGCGACTCCTTATCCATTATGCGTCGCTGAGTTTGTCTTCTTGTATGATTCTCAATGAAGGATTCCACTTCGGCGGGAATGACAGCTTCAGTGCCATAAACCAATAGATAAGGGGTTGCCCCGGTTAATGTGCGGATTATGGTACGGTATCCTAGTAAGGCGAATGGTAGTTTCTCTTGCCATTGTTTGTGATTCTCTACCATTTTCCTTAGTATCTTCTTGATGTTTCTGTTGGAAGCTTATACGGCTCCATTCATTTGAAGCATGTATGCTGTGGAATTCTTGTTCTTGATTTTGAAAGTTTCACACATGGATTTCATCATATCATTGTTGAGATTGGCGGTATTTGTAATGACCCGACCGGTCGTTCTGAGCTCTAGCGCTTCGTTCAGCGATTTGAAGTTGTGAGCAGCTTTGTTTCAGGTATTATGACTCGTGGGCGTGGTCAGAATTGAATTTCGGGAAGTTTAGAATTGATTTGGAAAGAAAATTCTCATTTCAGAAGCCTTAAGTTGGACTAATCAACTAATATTGGAATTTTGAGTAAACGACCTCCGAATCGGACTTAGGCGTATGTTCGGATCTGGATTTGGATAACCTAGGAGCGTTTCGGCGTATATTGTGGGAGTTAGCATTTTAGAAGAATTTCATAAATTTGGGCTTAAAGTGCATTTCAGTATTGTTGATGTCTGTTTGGGATTCCGAGTCTGGGAATAGCTCCATATGGTGATTCCAGAATTGGGAGCGCGATCGGAAGTGAATTTGGATGTCCATAGGTCATTTTGGGGTCATTTGGCTAAAGATAGAAATTTGAAGGTTTTTGAGAAATCCGACCAGAAGTGGAAGTTTTGATATCGAGGTCGGAATGCGATTCCGGAAGATGTAGCAAGTCTGTAATGTTGGATATGACTTGTGTGCAAAATTTGGGGTCAATCGGAGGTGATTTGACAGGTTTCGGCATCGAATGTGGAAATTTGGAATTTGAAGTTCTTAAAGATTTGGATTGGAGAGCGATTCGTCATTTCAATGTTGTTTGATGTGATTTGAGGCTTCGAGCAAGTCCGTGTTATGTTTTGGGGTAGGCTGTTATGATTGGACGAGGTCCTAAGGGCCTCGGGTGGATTCCGGGTGGTTAACGGATCAAAGTTAAAGTTGGAAAAAAAAGGGTTGAAGGTTCCTGTCATCTATTGTAATCGCACATGCGAGGCTTTGACCGCTGTTGCGGAGCCACAGGTGCGGCTAATGGCGCCGCAGGTGCGAGATTTGGGGCTGGAGCTGAGGGGACTACAGGTGCGGGAGTTTGGTCGAACCTGCGGAGTCGCAAGAGCGGGATTTTGCTGGGTCCAGTCAGAGCTGCACCTGCGATGAAATTTCCGCAGATGCGAAAGGAGGCCTGGGCAGAGTGTTTAAAGACGGGTTTTTTTTCATTTCTCACCCAGTTTACATATGCTATGGACGATTTTGGAAAGCTTTTCAAGGGAGATTTGATCAGGGATCAGAGGTAAGTTGTTTCTACTCATTTCTAAGGTTTAATACAAGATTGATGCATAAAATTGATATGGGAAATTGTGGGGAAAATTTGGGTTTTTGAAGAAAAAACTAGGAAATGTAAATTTGGAGTTTAGCCACGAATTTGAGTATGGAATGTATATAATCTGAATTTGTTTTGAGTATTAGGATGAATTTTCATTTCTTTGCCGTTATGTGGTAGTTTTGGAGCGTTATGCATCCGCTGGAGTCATCTGAAGGGATTGGAAGTCGGTGTTGGAAATTCGAAGCGAGGTAAGTCTCCTTTCTAACTTTGTGAGGGAGAATCGCCCCCCTAGGTGAATTAATTCAATACATGCTATTATCTTCGGGGGCTACGTATGCATGAGGTGATGGGAGTCCGTGCGAAGCTACTATTATGCCATGTACGGGTAGCCTAGGACCCACTAGCATGCCTTATGTGTGTACATGTAACCCTGCCTGTAATATTAAACTGCTAATATGACCGAAAGCGTAATTGAATGTCTAATAGAAATCTAGAGTTCATATTGTTAATCTTCTAGAAATAGAATTGGTTCCGCAGTGGATATATGTGTACCTGGACTGGGTTATATCCTGGAGAATCACTAAACTTGACAAATGAGTTTCAAAAAAAAAAGATTTCAAAACCTATGTTTCACGTTTCCTTTAATAAGGATTTTTCCACTTCCTTGAGAAAACTATTTTCTTGATTAAATACGGATTTAATGTATGGAAATGTGTCAGCACCCGAGTCGCAGGTATGATTCACGAGCGGGGGAAGCTTTATAATATTCAGTATAAGAGTGTCAGCACTCGAATCGCAGGTATGATTCGCGATCGAGGGAAGCTTTATAGTAATTTGGTATAAATGTGTCATCACCCGAGTCGCAGGTATGATTCGCGATCGAGGGAAGCTTTATAGTAATTTGGTATAAATGTGTCATCACCCGAGTCGCAGGTATGATTCGCGAGCAGGGGAAGCTTTATAATGTTCAGTATAAGTGTGTCAGCACTCGAATCGCAGGTATGATTCGCGATCGAGGGAAGCTTTATAGTAATTTGGTATAAATATGTCAGCACAGGAGTCGCAGGTATGATTTGCGAGCGAGGGAAGCTTTACGACTATTCAGTGATTAGATATTCCTTCGACTCCAGTCGGTTGTCTTATCCTTGTGTGCGCATGACTTGGTATTGGTTTATTGACATTGGCTTGACATGTATCTGGGAGAAAGGAAAGTGTACATTGTTTCTTATTCTCAGTAGTTATCTGGATTTCTGTACTTGATAGGTATTCGTTGTTCACTGTCCTACATGTCCATTGTACTTCATCATATTCTATCATATATTATATTGTTGGACCTTAGTGAGTGTCAAGTCAACCTCTCGTTTCTACCTCTCTAAGATTAGGCGGGCAACTTACTGAGTACACATTCTTTTTTTGTACTCATGCTACACTTGATGTGCATTTCTATTGCACAGGTACTTTCATAGCAAAGTGGAGGATTCGGAGACTTAGGTGAGCTGCATCATCCGGAGGCGATCCGCAGCTGACAGAGTCTCTTTCGCACTGTATCTATTTCATTTAAATTTCTTTATCGAGTTGTATTTCGGACAGGCTTGTAATGATTGTTGAATTCTTAGAAATTGCTCATGTATTTGTGACACCGGGCTCTGGGATATGTATTGGGATATAATTGCTTAAGTGAAATCTTTAAACCGTTATTTTAATTATCAGTCTTTTATTTTATTATTATGTGATGAAGTGAAAGCAAGTGTTTTTCATAAATGTTTTAAAAAAGGAAAGTTATTTCAATTAATTAATGTTTTAGCTTGCCTGACCTTGACGTCCGGCGCCATCACGACCTTAGGGATTTTGGGTCGTGACAACATGGTATCAGAGCGCTACGTTCTCGTAGGTCTCACGAGTCATGAGAAAGTCTAGTAGAGTCTTGTGGATCGGTACGGAGATGTCTGTACTTATCTTCGAGAGGCTACAGGGCTGTTAGGAGTACTTCCGTTCTTGATTCTTCATCGTGCGAGTTGATTCCTTTGGGGCTTATGCCTCTGTTCATTCCTACTCAATCTTACTTTTGCAAATGAATATTTGCAAAAGTTGGCCCTGTCGGGCCAGGGTTCAGACAGCAGTATGATCGAGAGTCGAGCTTTTACAGAGTAATTTCTGAGAAAAAGAAGGACGGGTGGAATGTTCTATGATATGTTTCAGCATCCATGATAGCATCGGAGGAGTGAGGGAATAAACTCCGGATTGTAGAAGGATTATCAGAAGGGTATGAGACGGGTTGCGGGATTTAGGTAGCATAGTCTCGTGAATCAAGGACACTCGGGATGAGTGAGGGTTGAGTTTGCTATGGGTTGAAGGAAGTTGTTATTATTCCCGAGGCAATTGAATATGATTAAAAGAAGATAGATTGATTAGCCATGGTTGAAATGGCACATTGCAGCAGTGATCAGTTCCTTTGATGTGATTTAGTTATGCATGTTGTTGGTGCCGGTGTGTGTATAACGGATCTCATGTGGGAGCATTGGAGTGATATGGCCTGTTAGGTGTAGGCGGACCCAGGAAGGGTTATGGTGGTATAGACTACTACTTAAGGATTTGCATGATTGGGTGATAATGAGAATTCACTCGTGTGTTGGGATGGTACTCTTGAATTGAGTCAAGTAAAATGTTTCTATATGATGAAGTGTTCACCCTATTAGTGGTTCGGAAGTTATGATGGAATTCTTTCACTACCTCATGTTGGTATGTTAGGTGCAGGAAGTAGTATCTAACTAGGAGTAAGAATCAAGATTGAGGTCTGATGTTTATAAGGATGTCATGAGCTCGGAAGAGCAAGACAAAGTGATTTGAGATTTCAGAGTAAGTTGGTGTTATTTTCAGTGTCACCTGAGATTGATATTCAGTGAAAGAGGCTTTGTACCCTGGTCATGGGTTCTTGATGTGTTTTGCGGCCTTAGTATGGTCGGTATTATGGATGGGCAGATTTGTTGCCTTGTGTGGAGGGTCATGGAAGCATGACCGCGAAAATATTGTATAAAGTGTAACACGTAGTCACTTGATGGATTTCAGATTTGGACTGAGTATAAAGAAGTGCAATATTGCTTAATTGGGAATTTACGCCTGGAGGGCGTTCGGTTCAGTTGATTATGGATTATGGGGTATCAGTCCCGGTGATGATGGTTGTTCTCGTATATTATGAGAGGATATGGTTAATATGGACCTAGGCAAAAGCTATTAGCTTAGTTGGTGCGAGCAAGGTGGCTCGATGTTTGTTGATGGATTTAAATATGATTATGGACTCCGTATGAGCCAGGCATGTTCCTTTTAATAAAGTGCTTTTCATGGAAAGGTATTAGAACAGCGGGTGTTGTTCCGTCTTCGTCAAATTCATGTGTTATTGTGATTGTGTCGTACGAGTTGTGAAACGACTTTGATAATTTCTTATGTATTGAGGTCCCGCATAGTGGGGATGTTATATGGGCAGGATAGCTCGTGAGATCCAGAATGTATATACATATCGCACCTCAGTTGTGCTTGAGTTTTGTTGCATACGGATCTATCAGTCTCCCAGAGGGGTATTATGCACTTAGCGTGCTTGTGATCGATATTCAGTAATTTGTAATAGTGAGTGATTCAGCTCCGTGTATATTTCCTTATGGGAGCTTTATGATGGGATCGGGTGGCACGCCGCGACGGGTATGTTATTTGGATCAGGTTGCACGCCGCAACAGTGTGATGATGAGAATGGTTAATATATATTTATTTTCTTGTGTTTTATTTTCTATTTTCTAGTAAGAATTCTTATTAGTTGCGTGAGCTGAATAGTTCCGTCCTGAGTCATTTTTTATTATCATGTTTGAGTTAGGGCCTATTGGCGCGATGTGGTATCATGTGAGTCTGTTGGTCATGTTGGGGTGATTTGTTGTCTGAGCAGTTGTTATTGGGTAGACGGGATTATCAGATAAGGGATCAGTGCGATAAGGTTATGTGAAGTGTATATTAAAGAACAAATACCATTATTTAGGTTCATAATGAAGTGATGATTCTAGTCAAGATGAGGTATTCAAGGATTTGTTAACTCTGCAGTTGAGTATGAATTTTTGCATATTTCCTCCGTTGTGGTGGTATCGTCAGCATTATAGCAAGGTGTATGTATATTTGTTATGAGGTGCATTGGGAGCATCAGATTCGTGGACCTTGGCTATTAAGGTTCAGGGAGTGTCATTATGGTCAGATGATGGGTTATACGGTGCATGGTGCCGATTCAGCAAGGGTATGCAGTTATGATCTGGTATATTGTGTGCTAGTTGATGCAGTGCTTATATATTGGAAGAAGGCCTGGCTAGAGGAAATTTCAGGTGTTTGAATGAATTCTGAGCTTATTATATGGATAAAGAAGGAATCTCAAGATTTGATCAAGATATTGTGCTCGACTAGGTTGTGGTAGCACGGGCAGGTGCTCAAAATGTTAAAAATGATTTCAGATAACTCCAGAGCAGTTCTTAGCACGTTCGAGGACGAACGTCGATTAAAGTGGAGGAGAATGTAACGACCAGACCGGTCGTTCTGAGCTCTAGCGCGTCGTTCAGCGGTTTGAAGTCGTGAGCAGCTTTGTTTCAGGTATTATGACTCGTGGGCATGGTCGGAATTGAATTTCAGGAAGTTGAGAATTGATTTGGAAAGAAAATTCTCATTTCAGAAGCCTTAAGTTGGAGTAATCAACTAAGATTGGAATTTTGAGTAAACATCCTCCGAATCGGACTTGGGCGTATGTTCGGATCGGGTTTTGGATAACCCGGGAGCGTTTCGAGGTATATTGTGGGAGTTAGCATTTTAGAAGAATTTCATAAATTTGGGCTTGTAGTGCATTTCAGTATTGTTGATGTCCGTTTGGGATTCCAATTCTGGGAATAGCTCCGTATGGTGATTCCGAAATTGGGAGCGCGATCGGAAATGAATTTGGATGTCCGTAGGTCTTTTGGGGGTCATTTGGCTAAAGATAGAAATTTGAAGGTTTTTTGAGAAATTCGACCGGAAGTGGAAGTTTTGATATCGAGGTCGGAATGCGATTCTGGAAGTTGGAGAAGGTCCGTCATGTTGGATATGACTTGTGTGCAAAATTTGGGGATAATTGGAGGTGATTTGACGGGTTTCGGTATCAAATGTGGAAGTTTGGAATTTCAAGTTCTTAAAGATTTGGATTGGGGAGCGATTCGTCGTTTCAATGTTGTTTAATGTGATTTGAGGCTTTGAGCAAGTCTGTGTTATGTTTTGGGGTAGGTTGGTGTGATTGGATGGGGTCCCGGGGGCCTCGGGTAGATTCCGGGTGGTTAACGGATCAAAGTTGAAGTTTGAAATTAAAAGGGCTGAAGTTTGATGTCATCTGGTGTAATTGCACCTACGAGGATTTGACCGCAGGTGCAGCTAAGGGTGCCGCAGGTGCGAGATTTGGGGCTGGAGCTGAGGGGACCGCAGGTGCGGGAATTTGGCCGCACCTGCGGAGTCGCAGGTGCGAAGACTGGGTCGCAGGAGCAGAATTCTGCTGGGTCGAGTCAGAGCCGCACCTGCGATGGAATTTCCGTAGGTGCGGAGCCGCAGGAGTGGCTATTGGACCGCAGGTGCAAAAGGAGGCCTGGGCATAATGTTTAGTACTTAGGATGAGGACAAGACTATCTTTGAGGTTATAAGTGCTTATGATATTTATAACAAGTGATAAGTAAGTGCCATGAAGGATAAAGGGTAAACGAATCAAAGAAAATAAGTTTCGTTGAAGGTTGTCGATTTAGGATAAAATACGGTCCGAGCCATAATGCCCTGTATTTATGGACTAGTACCATACAAGGTACCACACGACCATGATAGTGAGGTGTACAAAGTGTGCTAAAAATGAACAATATTTTAAGTAATTTGAGATAATTATTAATTATGTGGATAATTTATTAATTTGGGTATTAAGTAAGGATTAATTGGATAAGAATTATTTTGGGGCTGCCACATGGCATTAAGCCAAGCCCAAGGTGGCACCCTTATGAATAATGAGTCACAAGACTAAGAATGTCTTGTCTACACGTAAGACTCATTAGATAAGTCCTTGGTTAGGTCTAGTAGTATGACTTAGAAGAATAAGAAGGAAGTTATGGAATTCTTACCATTTTATAACTTAGACCAACAACGTTTATGATGAAGGGGTTTAATGGTTGTTCATCCTTGCTAATGTTATTTTTCGATGGAGTTAATATTAGTCGGATAAGAAATAACGTGCAATCTTTCACAAGAATATCATACGGATCTTTTTCCTACTTCGATCTTGCAGTTACGTGTTGTCGCAATTGAGGTGTGTTAAAGCGATTGTCAAAAGAATTGACTCAGGTATGTTAAGGCTAAGCCCTTCCTTCATTTTGGCATGATCCAAGTAACGATACGTAAATGTAATGCTATTTCATAAGTGTTTCTACTCTAGCAGTTAAGAATGTCTACATTATTCATTCCTGTAAAATGATACTCAAGCATATCTAAGTATGTTTTCTAATTCCTTGTTGAGGTATTTGATAAAGATGTTAATATTAATAGTATTGTGATATACGACATCTTCATGCATTTACCACCGAGCTATGGCAGGTCGGGCAGTTACCACCGGTTGGGCAGTTATATATCATTATTTACCACCGGTCAGGCAGTCATGCATTTACCACCGAGCTACGGCTAGTCGGGCAGCTACCACCGGTTGGGCAGTTATGTATTATTATTTACCACCGGTTGGGCAGTTATGCATTTACCACCGAGGTACGGCCGGTCGGGTAGTTACCACTGATCAGTTTGGCAGTCATGCATCAAAAGACATGAGTGCACGGAAATAAGGGAACCACGTAACAATCAAAAGAATACAACAACCTTCACAAGGAAACAATACATGTAAGGCACGTGATAACTACACAGGTAATCACAATAACCTGAACTCGTAACAGATAAGCACGTAATCATAGAATAACTCAACAATTAGGAGGTAACAAGATAATAATGAAGGCAATGACAACAACCAAGGAATATGGAGGCCAAGTGACAAATAAGAGGCACATAATGACTAACAACATTATATAGAGCATGTGAGAGTAGTCTAACAAAGAGATACCACATTTTATGACAATTTAATCAAAAGCATGGAAAGAGACTAAGCAATCTAACCGGTCAATACCACATATAAATTGTGTACCCACTCGTCACCTTGCATACACGACTTTCACATATCAAGATAGCACAATTGACTCAATTCCTAAGGGCTGGTTTCCCCCACATAAAGTTAGACAAGATACCTCAATTCGGCCAATTCAATACTCAATTTATCTTTTCCTTTACCTATTCACCAACGCTCGACTCAATCTAGCCAAAAACAACTTAATTACATCAAACAATGCAAGATAAAACAATTTCAATTAACAAAGCTACAATACTCATACAATTTGCAAAAAGTCAATAAAAGTCAACTCCTCAGGCCCGTACCTCGGAACCTGACAAAATTTATAAAACCCGAACACCCATTCCGATACGAGTTTAGAAATACCAAAATTATCAAATTCCAATACCAATTCGCCCTTCAAATCATGATTTTTTTCAGTTTGAAAGATTTCATAAATTTTTCCCAAATTCCCCGACTTAATTCACTATTTAGATGATGAAAATAGAAATGGATTCATGAAATATGATAAGATTTGGGTAGAGAACACTTACCCCAATGATTTGCTTGAAATACCCACGAAAAGTCTCCCAAAGCCGAGTTCTACAACTCCTATAATGATAAAAATGGCTAACCCTCAAAATGAAGTTCTTCTATTCTGCCCAGGACTGAAAGCATCACGAACGCAGAGGAAGGACGCGTTCGCGAAGAAGAAAAACAAGGCTGCCAAGAAAACCCTTCGCAAACGCGAAAAAAAGAGAACGAGAACCTATTCGCAAACGAGAAGGTGACACGCGAACGCGAAGACTAATGATCATGGATGTTCAGGGCCTGGTCTTCTACAATGCAAACACGGAAGGTAGGACGCGTACACGATGAAAGAAAAATGCAAACCTTCGCGAACGCGGAAACATGAATGCGAACGCGAAAGAGAAATATGAGGTGGTCAGAAGAAACGCTTCGCGATCGCGAAGAATAACATCAGATGACAGAAACAACAGTTCAAAAATATGAGGAAATGACACGTAGCCCATCCGGAACACACCTGAGGCCCCCGAGGCCTCGTTTAAACACACAAACAAATCTGAAAACATAACATGAACTCGCTTGCACGACCGGAACAACTAAATAACCTCTTAAATCAAGAATCAGACTCCGAAACACATGAAAAATCACTTTGAACGTCAAGAACTTTAGATTTGCAACCGAGCGTCCAAACCATACCAAATCAACTCCAATTGATACCAAATTTTGCAGGCAAGTTCCAATTGACGAAACATGCCTATTACAAATTCCAAAACCACAATCCGGACCTGATAGCTTTAAAGTCAAACCATGATCAAACTTGGGAAGATTCTAAACCTTTAAATTGCCAACTTCCGCCAAATGATGACGAAAGCTTTTAGAAACATCCAAATGAAATTCTGAGCATACTCCTAAATCCAAAATCACCGTCCAGACCTACCAAAACCGTCGAAACTCCGATCCGAGGTCAAATACTCAAAAGTCAAATCCTAGGTCAATTCCTTCAACTTCAGACTTCTAAAATGAGAGTCATCCTAAAATCCTTTTCGAGCTTCTCAAAACCCCGAAGCGACGACGCACACAAGTCATAATACACTGTGTGAAGCTACTCGTGACCTCAAACTGTCAAACTGGACGTAATTGCTCAAAACGACCAGTCGGGTCGTTACATCCTCCCCCACTTAAACATACGTTCGTCCTCGAACGTGCCCAGATTCATTCCAAAGCCATCAAACCACTGCATGAGCTCACCAGATATACACCCGGGGATGATTCCCATCACCCAAAACTATGTTGGACTGACAACGCAATTTAACTGAAGATCTCACTTCATCCTTAGTCCATAACCTAACGACAGGAATCAAATCTCGACATCTGAAATTCATCATATGACCCGAATCTCGCATCATCAAATTGTACAAACCTGATCAAGCTGAACCGAGTTGCCAGTTCAACCCAGAGCGCAAGCACATGCTGTCCCGCACAACTCAGATGCTTGTAGTAATATCTTCTTATCATCATAGCTGCCCAATAACACTCTGGATGCCGGTATTATGCTTCATATTGAATAAAACCTTGTTCCAGACTCCCACGACGCTGACTAGGATACAAGAAACATGTAGAAAACCACAACCACCCATGAATTCAATAAGCCAAGAAGCTCTCCCGTCCCTCAAGATCCCTTGCCCAAATCTGAGCGGAAATATCATCATCCTTCCAATCACTCCTCACCCCAGTACGATAGTGAAAACCTCAGGTCTAAGAACCTCTTTCCAGCCAACACCAGAATCCCAGCTAATAACTCATCACGGGACCACACGGATTCTCATATAACAGGGTCCGTACACCCACCAAGCAATAACCCAGGCATGAAGCAAAATAGAAGGAAAGCAAGGTATAAGGATTATCTAACAAGTGCAACAGATATAATGACAAAGTACAATTTCATCAACTTATCCCGCAGGGGGAAAACGAAACACGATATAAACACAAGGAAAAGGGTACCCCACATAACATCCGCTGCGGCGTGCAACCCGCTCCCAATTACTCATCAAGGCAAAGTGCTCGATTTCACTGATCACATGAATGCTGATGTCAAGCCCAGCAGAGTGCACAAGTATAATTTTGGGAAAAATGAATGGAAATAATAAACATGGAAGAAAGCAAGCACAACTAAGGTGCAATGACCAAATCAACATCATGAGGGCTATCTTGCCCATATCGCTATAAAGACTGAACAAAATTACAACATGCGCGGAGAATAGTCATACAACCTTACATTCCATTATCGCATAAGAGAGATACATAACATAGGCCAGGGGCACAAATAATATTTGTCCTGCCCGGTAACATAACCGTGATAACAGTCTCACAAGAATACCCAAACCTGATATGATATAAAGTTCACATTCCCGTTGGGCTTTCAAATAGACCCCAAACCAAATTTTGATCATTCCCAAATAGGTAAATATCCTTCCAAAATTCCATAGCAACTTACCGACAATTTATGCCATTAGTCATCCCATTCTTACCATTTCTTCACAATCTGCAAACAAGGAATAGTCCGCATGTGAGGACATTGTTGATACCCAGTTTTTTCCTATAATATTTTAAAATGAATATATACTTTCAAAACTATGTATTAGCATCAATTGATATTTTTCCATAATTTTTACGTTTTTAAATTAATTTATCCGAATATTTTATTTATGTAAATAATTACAAATTTGCATCACAATTGACTTTGTACATTTCATGATTTAACTTTGCTATTTATAGTCATATTAAGTCCAAATTATTTTACAAATGGCCATATTTACACTTTTGGTTACACTTACAATAACTTTGCAATTATAGCCCATGCATCTATTATTGCATTATTTTATCAGAAAATGGCTCATTGTATTTTAAAATTTTGAGTAATTATGGTAAAACATTTCTATGCATGAAAATTATTTTTTTATAATTTGTTAATTATTTAATAAATTATTTTTTATCAATTACTTGGGTATTTAATAAATGACCCCTTTATTTTCATACCTAACCCCTCAAACCAGCCCAAAACCCCTCTAATATTCCACCCTAATGTTGGCCCAACCCCCTTAGGCCCAAATATACACCTGTCCGACCCAATACCCCCCATTCAATCGTGGTCGTTGATCATTCAAATCAACGGTCCATATCCATCCTTACCATAATTAATCCTAACATACCCCCTAACCTTTCTCATTTCTTTCCCTCACTCCCCGTCATCATCTCCCTCTTCTCTCAACTCTCTCTCGACCTAACCCTAGTTCTAAACGCCGTCACCGGCAAAAACCTCCCCCCATGACATTTATATGCCTTCTCCGACCAGACCTGGTCTTTTACATGCCATGACTATTTGATTTCTTGGATCCTTGAGAAGATCTCGAGAAACCTCAACTGGTTATGATTTGAAACTTTGTTTATCGGCCTGTCTCA
Organism: Nicotiana knightiana; assembly: GCA_005239525.1. Taxonomy (NCBI): domain Eukaryota; kingdom Viridiplantae; phylum Streptophyta; class Magnoliopsida; order Solanales; family Solanaceae; genus Nicotiana; species Nicotiana knightiana. The sequence goes on along the minus strand of ML387427.1, from coordinate 12,606 downwards.
GGCCATTTTTCCGTCTGTGAGTAAAAAATTCTTTTTGTTTATTATGGATTTATGAGTTCTTGACCTATTCTCTCATCTCTATTACTTTTCTGAAAACCTTAGTCCGTTATTGTCGATCCATCTCAGATCTGTATAGATCTGGGGTGATTCGAGCACTTTTACGTGTTTTCCTTTTAAAATCTCCTATTTAATTAACTATCCCGACTTTTTAGCGCTCTTCCTAAGCTAGGGTTAATCCCAAACTATTTTTAAAGATTTTTCTGAATTCTCAATGTTTAGGTATTTGTTTCTTCATCGTTTCGACTGATTTTCATACGGGTGTTCAAACCCTAGTCGATTCTGTGATGTACTAGTTTTCTTCAACTTCTGTTTCGATATTTTTGATACCAGTTGTATTAATTTACTCTATCTTTTGAATTTAAATATTTTTCCTTGTTAAATCCAGTAATTTTGTGGCTTTGCCCTAATTAATCTCTGTTAGGGTGCAAACCTGCTTTCCGGCTAAGTTCTATATTTTTTGAGGTCTTACTTAGTTTAATTTCTATTTATGAAATTTGGGTGATTCTTTTGGTAAAACCAGTATTCTTTGAATATCCTTACTGATTATTCCATATTATTTTTCCCTGTTAAGTTTGGGTGCACAGATCATGTTGGTTTCCTTATTTGTAATTTCAATTGGTCACACTTGCCTTAATTACTCGTCCGCATGATTTTGTGATTTGTACTAATCCTTTATTTGGTCTTATTTGGATTCATGCCTTAATTAAACTCTCTTGTTGTTACCGTTGATCAATTACCCCTAATTGAGGGGTCTATTCCGGACTCCCTTATGTTAATTGATTCTGTGACCCTGTGATTACTCTTAATTGACTGATTTCAGATTCTTTTACCTTATTTGTTCTACTCCTAAAATGCTATATATACTCTCTTATTCTATCTCTCAAAGACACGAACAATTTAGTTTAGAATACACATACACACTAAAACTCTCTCTTCCTTCTCTGCTACTTGTGCTAACTGTTAGTCTAGCCGGCTGAAAGCCAAGGCTAGACAGTGGAACTCTACTTGCTTTACATTCTACACTTTGCTTCCTTAACTGATATGTCCTTAGTTCAATTCTGAAAGTCACTCTATGTGCTCCATATATGTTAATCCATGTCTCCTTCTACACTAACTTAATGGCTTATGTATTCAATTGTCACCCTGTTTGCTGCTTTATTCGGCATGTTTAAATTTTGTCCTCTCTTGTTCAAGTATGCAATCAACATGTCTAGGACTTACTTGTTTTGTTTGATACTTGGCCAGCATGTTTATCTAGTCCCTGTTCACTCCCCTTAACTAGTATGCTCATGACTCCTAATATATTTGATTGATCCTAATTGGTATGACTAATGCACCCCTATCTTCAACATGACTATTTCCATCCTCCGTATCTATGTCTTAATTGCCTATTACCATAACTGACTTGTTAAGTCTCCGAATCAGTAAACTCCTAGTTGTTCTGTGCATTTGTTGTCCCATATTCTTCCCCCTTGTACCCTATTCATGTGTTTCTAATGTGATCTTTCTATGTTCCCAACCCCCTGAACCCCGTTTGTAAAGTTGTTTATTAAATGGTTATGAATCTGGGCATTCTATGATTGTGTGGTTGCTTGTTGAATCTTTGTTCTCCTCAGAATTGATTTCAAAACTGGTTTTCCACCCTTAGTATTTTTTTAAAACTGTTTCTATTCCTGAAAACTTTTTCATTCCTAAAAGTTTTATCTCTACACTGTTTTACTAAGCTCTTTTAAACTATGTCAATCACTCTCACTTCTACTCTTAGATTATTAAGTTCTGCCCCTCCAGTGTGTGTACTGCCTAGGAATCCATGAGACTCCTCTGAACTCTGTCACAGTGGGTTGGCCCTCCCACACTGCACATAACCAATTCTCAATTTAAGAAAGGGTCTTGGTGTGAACATTGCCCAGGATCCTTGAGGTCCTTAGGGAACTTTGACACACCAGGACACCCTGTGGGCTATGAGACTCTTGGTATCTGAGATTGTTTTGAATGACTGACATTCCCAGGTTTACTTTGGGCCTTATTCGGGCTCCCTATTTTATAATTTATATTTATTATGTAATTCATTCACTTTTGGTCTGTAATAATACCTTTGTAAACAGATATTGGGGAAATTAGTAAATGGGAGGGATTCGTATATGGATTTTTGAAGGGAGACCGGGTAGAAATCATGCTTTAGGTTTATATTTTTGTTTGCTTGCATTAGAAATTCTGCCTTTAGGTCTATTTTGTGTCCACTTGCATTAGAGATCATGCTTTAGGCTCATATTTTATTATTCGCATTAGCAATCATGCTTTAGGTTTATATCATATTTACCATGATTTTATATCACTTGGAATACTAGGCAACGTTATAGGCTCATTACCTTATTTATCACGAAATTCTGCTGCTGCATAAGTCATGATCACCTAGAGATCCTGTCGTTAAGCTACTGCTGTAATTCTGCCTAATAAAATGACCATTCTCTATGTGCATTAGAAATCCTGCTTTAGGACCGTATTTGCATTATCTTTAAATTACGCCTATGTCGCCTAAATAAATAACGGTCTTGTCTATAAAGATGTTTAAAAACAACCCCAACACACAGACACCATGTGTTAGTATAAATATGCATGAAATCAACTTTTGTAACTTTCAACACTTAGACCAGCATGCCTATAGGGTTTAATAAAGCTCAAACTGTCTTAACTAATTCCCAGAATTCTGATTGCATTTTTATAGGGTATTATAGATCCATGCCTAGGCAAGCCTTAGGTAATTAAAGTCTTCTAAAACTGTAAAATTGTGCTCTATTTACTTGTGAAACTGCCCAGGTTCAACAAGTTTTAAAATCGGTAGGCAAACTGATTAGGTTTATGTCACTTCGTTTTAAAACAATGCTGCATATTCTCTGCTTGTTATGCTCACCTAGATATCCTGTTCTAGGACCTTCTGAAAATTCTCTCAAATCTGTGTTTGAGACGTGCTAATTGTCTGCTTATGTGTGGGGGTAAACATGAGGCCCCCCTTTATTTTTTTCATACTTGACAGTCCTATATGTTCTTTTTTGTCGTATTTTCACTTTTAAACACCTTAGGAGAGTTTAGAAATGCCTAAAATTAGAGGTCCTAAACACCTCCGGGACCACAAGGAAGGGAGGAGTAATGCACGCTTAGAGTCCGTCTAATTTAAAATTGCTTATATAACCGCTAAGGGGAGGTAATTGGGTAGTAAAAGGATATGATGACCTGTGCGCTAATGTCACGTGTAACCCCTCTAGTTGAGAAAGGATTACCGGGCATTGTACGGATGTGATCCTATAGGCTAATAACTTAGGACTCCCCTATCTTATTTACATATGTGTGCTCAGACTGCTTACCTTTTAAACTCCTTTCATATTACTTACATATGTGTGCTTAGACTTCTTATCTATTAAATGACTAATTTACTAAGTAAGTTTGGTCGGGACCCATCATTGTGGACCTCGAGGGGTACCTAACAACTTCCCCTCAAGGTAATTTCAAGCCCTTACCCAATCTCCGGTAACGTAGTCTGGTTTCATGAGTTACTTGCATTAGGTGCCCTAACGCACCATAAATCCGTTAGGTGGCGACTCTGCGCTTTCCATACCCCTCTCCCAAAAGGAAGGGAGTTGTCCCAAATGAATGCCGAAACCCGATTCCGCGAGGAAAAGAGGGGGCGCAACAGCATGGCGACTCTGCTGGGGATTTTAGGATTTACCATAACAAACTTGATTTTTCTAAATTAGTCTTAAGCATGCTTCCTTTGCTAATATTTGCGCACCCTTTCCTTTTCCTCTTATGTGAATTTGATTGCCCGTTTTAAGCATTTATGATTTTCTTTATTACAAAAACTGATTTATTTATTTATTTTCCTTTCTTAAACGTCTTTCAATTATTAACTACCGCATTTATTATTTTTCTAACGTGCAAATACGTGAAAACATGTTATTTACTGCTGCATAAATCATGATCAACATCATATTCCACTCGTGCGTAATCAATCATTTAGCAATGCTTGATGAGTGGTTGCGCTCTTCCTATATATAACCCTTTAAATTTGGAAAGGCTTATTTGCAGTAAAACTAGTTGATCAGCGGTGCAATCGACGGTTCCCTGCCTTTCCCCCTCAAGTTGTCCGCTTCAGGGTACCAGTATAGACCCCCAGAGCAACCTTACTCTGATTATAACTATATATGCATCATGGTCAAACCTAGCCGGGTTAGTATGTTGTCCACATAATAACCCTTTAAGATAAGCCTTATCCAAAAGTATATCGGGGTTTCCATAACCCAACAGACGCAACCACGTTTTGTGCATTAATTTTGGAAAACTAAATGCCAATATGCTAATCGTCTATATATAAATAGTCGAATCTGGAGAGGGAAAGGGCCTAACTTTATTTGTTTTGCATAAAATGAGGCACGAGGTCCCCAGGTTCGGCATGGTCCAAAATATACCACCACTGCTTCTAGATTGGTGGGAAGATCTTTCCTCAAGTGACAAAAAATATGTGAAAAAGGTCCTGGGAAATTTGCCTTCTCTGTTAGACATCCAACCAGAGATGACTTATATTCCGGACAGATTTGCTCAACCAGAGAGTGCTAAGGAATGGGTGGAGTTCTTCGACAATTTGACTGAGAATCAGGTTCAGTGGATGTTTGAATGGTTCCCTACTAACGAATTCATCATCAGGTCAAGGGACGCTCCTCACTTTGTGTTGATCGGGTATGTTCCCGTCAGGGTTATGAGGCAGGCAGGCGGGAAGCAGATCATACCACGAGTCGCAAAGATAAGTCATTTTCGGGCAGATTTTCAGGATGACGACATCCCTTACAAGTATGAAGCTCAGCATATGTGTCACTAAAAGATTATTATGGAAAAAGACACCATCGAGCCAGACAGGTATCATGCGGACATGCACCCTTGTACCCGACATGGTTGGAGGATAACTTAGCTGGGAAAGTTGAGCCAGGAATCGGTCGGGGAAACAGGGTCATAGACGAAGTAGAAACCCAAGTAAAGCACAACAAGTTGCGTAAGAGGATTCATGAATCCGAGGGTGAACATTAAGAGATACATGAGACAGACAAAAGACTAATCAGGGAATGGAGAGAAATGGATATCACCTCCAATGAAAGGGTAGAGTATCTGGAACAGGTATTGATGGATCTAGAAGGAAAGACAAGAAAGAGGGTCGCTGACTGCCAGAATGTTGAAGGAAGTGAGGGAGGACATTTGGCAAGAATATACCTGTTGTTGGGGATGCGCGAACTAGGGGACCTGATTGATGGAGCCAGAAAGATCAAGCCTGGGGAAGGTCCTTCTGGGACCAAGTATATTAGATTTACCTATCTTTCCTAAATGTAATAAGTCCAAATGCCAGTAGTGACCTATCTTTTATTATTTTAGTGTCGTGTTGGATTCATCTATTTTTATATTAATGAAATGAGGCAATTATTGGCATCTAAATTCATCAAAATAATTTTNCTGTCTTTCCTAAATGTAATAAGGCCAAATGCCAGTAGTGACCTATCTTTTATTATTTTAGTGTCGTGTTGGATTCATCTATTTTTATATTAATGAAATGAGGCAATTATTGGCATCTAAATTCATCAAAATAATTTTTCGCTAGGCCTACCTCGGGCACAACGAGGCTCCCAAAATAAGACGCTAATTTACATTCCGCAATATGTGTTGAAATACCGCAAATACTCTTTTTAGAACTCTTACTAACTTGGCTACCTTTTGTTTTTCTTTATTTCTTTTGATTATTCTCATTCCCCAAAGGTTGGTTCACGCATACTGGCATCATCAGCTTATCATACTAGATCCAAGGGCGCTCCACCTTCTCCTCCGCCTAATCCACCAAAAGACAAAGGGAAAGCAAAGATGGATGATTTGAACTGCACCAGAAAAGACAACAACATACATGTTGAACATGCAGAAGCTTCTGATGGTCGAGGTACTCAGGCCCCAAATGATGTGGTATCACGACTTGAGCAGAAAATACTAGAACTCCAGGGTGAGTTCGAGTAGGTCCAAAGCTTAGCAAATTTATCCCTCACACTCAATATCCCAGGTGTCAACCATTCAAAAACTCAAAACCCCGCACCACCGCAAAACACACCCAACAAACGCCTACAGAATCCTCCTGTACCTCACCATTATACAAACCCGCTACAAAATCAAACTATCCCGCCACAGTACCAGCAAAACACCTACCACTCTCCACAAAACACCCCACCAGTCATTCCTGAACCCCAGAATTCCACCAATGATCACCATTATACTTAAACTCCTGGTCATCAAAATAACCCTATATACGTGGAAACCCTACCTCACTTCACTCAGCCCGAATCCTATACACCAGAACCCACTGAGAAGGACTTGCTCATTAAGAACCTGGCTGAAGAGCTCAAGAAGTTGACGAGTCGGGTTCAAGGTGTCGAAGGGAGCAAAGGGATAGAAGGTCTGAACTATGAAGACCTATGCATACAGCCCGACGTAGAACTGCCAGAGAATTACAAACCCCCCAAGTTCGAAATGTTTGACGGAACAGGTGATCCCAGGGTTCACTTGAGGACTTATTGCGACAAGCTTCTACGGGTCAGAAAGGATGAAAGGATCCGAATGAAGCTTTTCATGAGGAGTCTTACATGAGATGCTTTATCCTGGTACATCAAACAGGATCCCAAGAAGTGGGCCAACTGGGTGAGTATGGCGTCTGAATTCATGGACAGATTCAGGTTTAACACGGAGAATGCGCTGGATGTCTTCTACATTCAGAAGTTAAAGAAGAAGCCCACTAAGACCTTCCGCGAGTATGCACTCGTTGGAGGTCAAAAGCAGCCAAAGTCAGGCCAACATTGGACGAAGAACAGACGAACAAGTTCTTCGTCAGAGCACAGGATCTGTAGTACTATGAAAGATTGATAGTTATCGAAAACAACAAGTTCTCCGATATCATCAAACTCGGAGAAAGGATTGAAAAGGGCATCAAAAGAGGTATGGTGAAAAACTTTGAAGCATTGCAGGACACAAACAAAGCATTGCAGTTAGGGGGTGTATCGAAGAAGAAAGATGCAGGAACAGTAATGGTCGCCCAAGGACCCAAAACTCCACTTGTATATCAAACCTCCCCACTTACATACCAAGAACCTCCACCCACATATCAACCATCACCTCCCAGATTACCAGATATTCCCAACCAGCCACTGCTTATCACATATATAACTCCCATCCCTCTCACTTTTAGTCACCTCCAACCCGCCCAAACTACCCAAGACCTAGGCCTAACTTTGACCGCAGACCACCTAGACAATACACTTCCATTGCCGAACCCATTGACCAGCTGTATGAAAGTCTGAAGGTTGCTGGTTATGTCACTCCTATACCTACTGCAACCGTGAGAATCCATCCCAATGGGTCAAGCCAAACAAGACATGTGCATATCATTCTGGCATGAAAGGGCACACCATTGAAGAGTGACGAACACTGAAGGATAAGATCCAGACCTTGATTGATAATAAGGTCATTCATGCCAAAGAAGCTACACCCAACGTATGAAACAACCCCCTCCCAGATCATAGGGGTGAGGGTGTCAATGTGATAGAGACCGATGAGTAATGGGATCCTGAGGGATCGATTGGGCTTATCAAAAAGGGTGACAATCCTAAGAAACCGGCAGTCACGATCAATCCTATTATAATACAAATACATCCGCTAGTGGAGGTTGAGATAGATGCATCAGTTCCATTTGAAGTTGAGATAGCACCCTCCGCAACTGTGCATGTTCCATTCGAGGTGAGAGTAACCACGCCTTTCACAGTGACAGTGTCAACCACGCCGCCTTTCAACACTAAGGTTATACCTTGGGATTATGTGGCCGAAGCTAGAAGAAGAGGAAAGAACAAAATAGAAGAATCCAGCGTTGTGCAAGGGATGACCAAAACGGGAAGAGTCTATACACCAGAGCATTTGGGAGAATCCAGTAAGCAAGCTTCTAACAAACTGCCCGTTATTGAAATAGGCCCGGACGGCCTTTGGAGAAAAGTGCAAGCAAAAGAGTATTCAGTCACAGATCATTTGAACAAGACTCCTGCTTAGATATCCATCTTGTCACTGCTACAGAATTTAGAAGTGCACAGGAATGCTCTCTTAAAGGTGTTAAGCGAGGCACATGTACCTAACAACATCACTGGCGGAGAAATGGCCAATATGGTGGGACAGGTGCTGGAAAGTCACAAAATCACCTTCCACGAGGACGAGCTTCCACCCGAGGGTTTGAATCATAACAGGGCACAACATATTACCATGCAATGTGAGGACAATTTCATTTCCAGAGTTCTGATAGATGGAGGATCCAGTCTCAATATTTTCCCATTGACAACACTGAAGAGGCTGGCCAAAGGCCTGTATGAAATACGAGAAGGGACCATGAACGTGAAGGCATTTGACGGGTCTCAAAGATCTTCCATTGGTGAAATCAATCTCTGTTTACAGATGGGGCCTACATGGTTTGATGTCAAGTTTCAGGTTTTGGACATATCTGCATCCTATAATCTATTATTGGGACGACCATGGATACACGCCGCTGGGGCTGTGGCATCAAATTTGCATCAGGCAGTGAAGTTAGAATGGAACCATCAAAAGGTGATTATCCATGGAGATGGGAGCAACCCCATTTACAACCGTCAGACTATCCGGTGGTTGAGAATAGAAGAAGGCTCGGGGGAGAAACTTATCATCACATCGAGCGGGTCAATGCAATTGAGAAATATAAGTGGTGGAGCAGCAAGATAGAAAGTATACTAGCGTGGAGAGGATATGAACCCCGTAAGGGTCTTGGCAAAAACCTTCAGGGTATCTCCAAGCCAATACAGTTGAAACGTCATGGTACAACCTTTGGGCTAGGGTATCAGTACACCTGGAAAGAATACAATGACTGCTCACCACTGTGGCGTGGTCCGTACTATCCACTTGAGCAGCCTATACCACACCTGAGTTAGACTTTCCAGCAGACTGACATCATATGGGGATCAGAGGAGGAAGAAGCATCGGTCGCCTGTTGATACCCAATTTTCTCTCAAATTATTTTAAAATTTGTATATATACCTCCAAAATCACTCTTTATAATAACTGGTATTTTTCCAAAAAATTTCATATTTTTATCAAACCTTTTCCAATTTATTCAGTATTTTTATATTCAATAATTATTCATAACTTATATTATAAAGAATTTCAAAATATTTCTTAGCTCAATATATCATTTTTAATCCTATTAGGATTTAGTTATTTCTCAAATGGGCCAATTTGGCATTATTTAGCTATAATTACAACAATTTTGTAATTATAGCCTAATTGTACATTTTTATGCTATTTTAATTCAATAATCAGTCATTTTAGTTTTTAAATACTAGTTAATTACCTTAATTTCACCTATTTAGCCTTCATTTCATTTTACGTAATTGTTAGCTATTTTTATTTAATTGGGTATTTGACAATTAACCCTTTCTATTTAAGTTATAGCCTAATTTAATCTGACCCCAACCCAATTGAAACCAGCCCAAGACCCAATCGAATTAATCCAAGACCCTAGGGCCAATCCATTAAAATCACCCGACCCAATCCTATGTGTAATCTGGTCCGTTGATCAAATTTGATCAATGGCCCAGATTCACTCTTACCATTAACAACCCTAAAGACTACCCCTCCGACCCCTCATTTCCCAACCTCTCAATTCTCTCTCTATCACTCTCTGGTTCTCTCTAGAACCTTTCGTTATCTCTCCACCTCCAATGGAGTCTGTTCGTCTTCTCTGGCTAGTTCCCTCGCCGGAAACTGTGGTCTTTCACTGTCTCATGGTTATTGCTTCAACCTACACCGGTCTAAGGCACCCTAAGGCCCTCAAGCGAGCCTGGAGTGGTTCAGCTCCTACCTATGGTCCCTCATGCCATCTTCCGGCCTCCTCCGGCCATTTGAGTAAGAGCCATGGCTTTTCCGGCTAACGATGACAACATCTTTAAGGTTTTCCTTGTTTTTTCAACTCTCTGAAACCCTAACCCCTGATATTTTTCGATTTTCTTTTAGATCTGACTTAGATCTGTGTATATTATGGGCTCTTTATTATTTTCCTTAAAGTTTTTCTGATTTCTCTAAAATAATGCTTGATCTTCAACTAGGGTTTCTTAACCCATTTAAAAACGCTTTATCTTCTAATTTTTGGTACTAACCTATGATTCTCAGTATATTTTAAATGTTCGATTAAGCATTCTTCCTTTACTAGAGTTATTCTGTTAAAAAAACCCCATTTTAGGGTTCTGAGTTCGTCTTGGTTGCTGTGTTTAGTTGATTTGTGTGTTTCTCATAAACATCCTACGATTCTGTGATTCTTACTTATGTTTGCTTGTTAGGGTTTTTGTGTTCGATTATTCCTGACTATATCATGCTTTATACGAAACCCTAACTCATATTTGGTATTGTTCTTCCTTATGGTCCCGATTCTAGTTTACTACCTGCTTATTTTCATAGTATCATGATAAATCAGTGTTATCTTCTCTATTTCCTTAGAACTATGATATTTTCCTTAAAGCTATGATTCTGTGTATTTTTCCTTAGAACTCCTTATTAATTTTGCATATTTTTGTGACACTTGCCTTATTTGATAACTGATTCCTTGTGATTACTAATTTTCAGAATTATTTTCTACCTTCTGTTACGTATAAGTATGTTGTCAATTAATTATATACTTTCCTTAATTAATATATTCTGTACCTAGCCTTAATCACATGCCCTATTCTTTACTACTCTTTGTACGATTAAAATCAGTTTTTCAAATTAGTTCTCTTTCCTTCTTTACTATTGTGGTATCCGTTTGAATTGTGACTCCTTAATTGTGGGGAATACTTGTATTGATTGGATCCTAATTGTGTTTATTTCTATAATTATGTACACTTTACTTGATTCCTTTCCTTTTGTTGCCACTACTTGTTACCGTTTGGGTATGATTCCATAAAAAAAGGAAGTTTGTATACTAAATTAAATTTAATTGATGATTATTTCTATAATTACTGCTGAACTATTATTTTTACCTTATTCCTCTTCCTGCTTTTCAAAACTATACATACTCTATTCATACACACACAGACACACGAACTAATCTGTTCAAAAAATCTCTCTCACAATTCAAAAGACTTTCTGCTCTTCCTTCTGTGCTAATTACCACTACTCCGGGTTAGCCGGCTGCAAGTCAAGGCTAGCTATTGTGCATTCTCCTACTTTCCTGTTTGTGTTATTACTTTCTTCACTTCACTAGTATGTCCTAATTTATATTTCAGTTTTCAAACCAACATGTTTCCTTACTGTTGTGATTCATCATGCTTCTAACTTGCTTACTTATTTTTCAACATATATCTAGGATCCTGAAGTCCCCTTTGCATGTTTAAATTAAGATTTATTTGTTTATGACCAGCATGTTTCTGTATACTTAGAACCTACTTCTTACATGCCTATGACTGGAACAAGTATCATGGCACCCATGGCCATAGAACAGAAGATTGCAGACAGTTGAGGGAGGAGGTAGCCCGTTTGTTTAACGAAGGGCATCTTCAAGAATTCTTGAGCGACAGGGCTAAGAACCACTTCAGAGACAGGAATGCAAACAGAAAGAATGAACAAGAAGATCCTTAATACGTAATTCACATGATCGTTGGTGGGGTCAACATTCCATAAGGACCTATATTCAAGAGCACCAAGGTGTCGATCACGAGGGAAAGCAAACTCGAGATTATGTACCGGAAGGGACCTTGTCTTTTAATGACGGATGCAAAGGGGATCTCACAACCCCACAACGACGCACTGGTAATATATGTTTAAGTTAATCGTGTTTTGACTGATCCAGGTAGCTCGACCAATATCATTCGTTCGAGGGTCGTAGAACAGCTCGATCTACATGATCAATTGTGCCCGCAGCTCTAGTTCTTAACCGCTTCAACATGGCAAGAGAAACCACAAAAGGGTAAATTAATTTACCAGTGAACGTGGTCGGTACCGTCCAAGAAACAAATCTCCATGTGATCGAGGGTGACATGAGGTACAACGCCCTTCTCAGAAGGCCTCGGATCCATAACATAAGGGCAGTACCCTCGACCTTTCACCAAGTTCTGAAGTTCCCGACGCCGGAGAAAGACAAAATGGTGTACGGGGAGCAACCCGCCACCAAGGAGATGTTTGCAGTCGACGAAGTGGTACCGGTATCGGCACTCTCGTCAGCAAAAGGATCGTATTCGAAGGGAAAACATGAGGCCAAATAGAAACCATAAACACCAGCCTCGACCCAATTGGAGAAGCAGGGGCGGACGAGGATGATGATTATTGGATCCCTCAATCCTTCATAATTCCCGACGATTCCGAAGCCACCAAATCGACAGTAGAAGAGCTGGAACAAGTCATACTAATCGAGTACCTACCAAAATGAAAGGTATACCTGGGCACGGGGTTAACTCCCGAGCTCAGGAAAAAACTTATTCAATTCCTTTTAGA